>CAEGAF010080297.1:0-11599 GCA_903067075.1 Micropoecilia bifurca | reverse complement strand
ATTAATTCAATCCAACTTTATAACAGTCACAAAATATCACCAAAATCACTCTGTCCCTCTAAAATCTTTCAGAAAATCGCAAAATGTAGTGAATTTGATCGTTTTCTGAATATCACAATATAATCGTATCGTGGGCAGAATATCGTGTATCGTATCGTGAGGTTATTCTATCACTACAGCCCTGGCCTCATGCGGGTCGATCCGAGGGCAGCCATTTTATTCATGTAAATTTCTGTGGCACGTTGATCAAGATCCTCCACATATTTATGACCCAGTGATGGTTGTGACTCTCGTTTCGATTATGTCTTGCAGGATCTCACCTCCAGTCAACCTAACCTCACTAAAACAGCAGAACTGGTGCGCCGCCCCCTGCTGGACGGAAACAGCAACTCCAACGTCTGACCTCACGTCGCGTGCCAAGACGTTCAGTTTGCAGGGAGGCAACTATGCACTGCTTTTCTCTACAGGATTTTTCTTAATAACACTTAGCAACAATTTGGCTGCTTTCTTAAGAACCGGAACTGATGACTCTATTATTATTATTATTATTATTATTATTATTTGTGTAAAAAAGAAAAGAAAAAAAGGTATTTTTGGAGTGTAAAGACAAATCATCAGAGGTTGCTCTTCATGTCATGTTACGCCGCAGCAGCTGTAGAGACGGTACGTCCAGATCAAGCTGGCGCTGGTTCTGAACACTTTATTCTTGATGTTTTTTGGCCAGTTTTGCACCAGCGCGACGCTCGACGCGTTGCTGTGCGATCGACTGAAAGGCGTGCGGGCGATCAAGCTGCACAGACCCGAGAGAGAGAGAGGGAGGGAGACGGAGAGTTGAGATCAGGAAGACTAGAGAACTGGACGAACTTTAGGTGGCTTTGCTGTCAATTTAACTCAAGTGGAGTTGTTTTCCTTCTGTTTGGCATTTTCTGACATGTGTGCTATGATAGAAACCAGCTAGAGGGTGTTTTTGTTTTCTCCTAAATCCCTGAGGTGCGTTTGAACTAACAAAATGAAGAAATCGAACGTGTGTGGGCATTTCAAAGTATTACACGCCACCAGGATGCCTCCGCTCTCTTATCGTCGTTGGTGTTTTTGGGTTTTCCTCCTTGAGTCTGTGCATTTTCAAAGCACTTAGGTTTCCTGCCACGCAGGGACCCCAAACTGTAAAAATTAGTTTATATCATTTCAACAAATACAAAAAAAAAAAGAAAAAAAAGAGTATATAATCCTTTAAAAGAGACAATGAAATGGACACGTTGCACCTGTACTTGACGGCAAGCTATGCAGATTTATCAGGAGACGCAACAAAACCTTGAAGGAAATCAAAGGTTTCGTTGCTGAGCTCCTGTTATGGTTCCTTGGAAAAGTATTCATCCTCACTAAACGTCTCGCGTTTTGTTACAAAAACAAACTGCAACCTGTTCTATTGGGATTTTGTGTGAAAGGAGTGAAAGGTGGAACATTTTTCTTTGCAAATATCTGAAAAGTGTGGCATTGAATTAACTTTTGCTGCAGTTCTAGTTTTGTGTCTACCAACTTCTTGCGTCTGGAGACGGAGTCACTTAGCATTTGGTTTATCTGCAAATTAGTTTTTGTCAGCTTCTGTTTTTAAAAAATCCAGAAATTATTAATTTTTTTGGATAAATTTTAAAACTCTGGTTTTCCCTTTTTAGTGTGTACGTCCCAAAAATATGCAAAAAAACAAAACTTTTTCTGTTTCATTTACAAATGAATTCACTTTTGATGAAAATCTTACAGGATTTTAAGGCGTAAATTATTAAACATGGCCTAATATAGATGCATGCCACACATTTCAGATTTATTTTCTTTATCTGATCACATTTTAACATCCATCCATCCATTTTCTCTGCTCTCTTCTCCCTGGTGGGGTCGGCGGTGCTGGTGTCTCCCCAGCTGAACGTTTTGGGTCGCCAGTCTGTCGCAGCGCAAATGTTTTTACGCCACTTTATTCTATTTTTCCACATAAAATCCCAATAAAACATTTAGGTTTGTGGTTTTAGCGTCTCAAAACGTGGAAAGGTTTCTAGAAGGATGCCTATTTTCGACAAGATGCTGCAAAACTGCTTTCTTTTCTTGTTTGTACGGAGCGGGAGCTTGTAAGAGTTTCCTCTCACACTTTAATTTTTAAATACTAACATGAAAGCAATTAAATCATGGTGTGAGAGGTACCAGAAAAGAATATATTTGATTATAGTTTTAATATACAATTTAGATTGAGATGATAAATCAGATATTAATGCGTATATTACTAATGACAAGTAATGTTTTTTTTACATTGGAAGAAGAAGCATTCTCAGATTTTTAACGGTGATTTTTCTATACTTTCACTTTTGTAAAGGACAAGATGCATGTGGATTATTATAATAATTTTTTTACATAACCAAAGGAACACTAATATTTGCATGGCATTTAAAAAAAAACGCTTGGGCCTGACACAGCATCTTCTATGTACATAAGCTTTGCAAAGCAGACCTGTAATGTGATTTTAATTTTATTTTTTTATTGGGAAGATAAAGGAGGCGAATACTTGATCATGTCAGCTACGATTCCCGGCCGCCTGCCTCAATCGGCTTCTTATTTGTTTTAAAATCTGCGTCGGTTCTCATCTCGAAACGAGTTGCGTCTCAGAAGCAGGAAAACAGCTGCGTGCAGCTGCATGTAATCGGATATTTATTTTGCACAAGACTGGAAACCCAACATGCCATGTCTTTGATTATTAATTTCCTCTGAGAAAAAAAAGAAAGAGTTAATCTAAAATTAAACTTCCTGTTTTGTTTTTCTTTCATGTTTAGTTGTTCAGTTGTACTTGTTTTTTTATCTGCCAATATCCAAAACACTAGAGCACGATGTGGCTTTGTAGCAATGCTTAAATCTATCATCTCCTGTCTTTTAACATTTCGTTCTTGTTGATTCTGTGCTCAGAAATAACACCCACCCTGCATCTTGAACTCATTTTTTCACAATAGCATTGTTAAAAAACAAAGAAAAAGAAAAAACGTTAAAGCACTCTCCTTCTTTCCCTCCCCACAAATGTTTTATATCTTGTTTTTGCAAATAATGGTGCTAGATGATATCAGTGCAGTCGGTGCATATCAGGGCCTTTGTATTTTGGATTATTATAGTTAGGATGCAACCAGAACTTTTTGTTTTTTTTGTTCTTACATGTACAATTTTAACCCGGAAGCAAAAGTTCACAACTTCTTTAATTACGCATGATTTGTATTAAGTAATATCAGTAATTATTTTAGTCATATATGCAACCAGGCTGTTTTTTGTTTAATATCTGGTAATTCCCAGCTGAGAGGCTGCAGCAGCTTCTTTTTCTCCAGTTTACGACTCTGTGGTGTTTATTACCTTGTATCTCCTCTAACGCTGACACAACTTTATGCTTGTTCTTATTCTTCTGTTATTGCTGGTAGCAGTTAGTTCCTGTATGTTTTTAACTCCCCCCCCCATTTGTTACAGCATTTAAAAGTTGGCGCAGGGGGACGATGGGTTGTGCAGAAGCCAATTAATGTTTAAGGTTTTTAATCATGTGAATATTTTATTTCTTTTATTTCCCTTCTCTTTTTTCTTCTTCTTCTTTTCTTTACACTTTGTAAAGTCAGCCAGAGATAAAAGTAGAGACGCAGAAATCAATTCAATAAAATGTTTAACCCACTTGGTTTCACTCATTTGTGAAGCTGCAGACTTCAAGATCTGCCGCCAGAGGGCGCTGTCGCTTCAGCTACTTCCGTTAGTTTCTGAGATGCATTGGTACGTTTAGATTTGTGTAAATTAGTTTTTTGGACAGAGCTACTTCAATATGATCCATAATTGTTTATGTCAGCGTAACATAAATTGACACGGCATCTAAATAGTCATGGTTTCTCAAATGTCGCAGCTTTTATAGTTTACTGCAGTTTCATAATACAAAATTTAAGGATTTTATCTTGGATCGAGTCAAGTTTATACCGACTCAGCGATTTACTGGATTTCTGGATCAGATCCTGACTGATTGTAACCCGTTTGGTTAATTAGTGACGGCAGGTTTTTATTTTTGGCTCCCCATCGGATTAAGATCTCGAGTTTCTTAACCGTGTTTATAAAATTCACTCATTGATTTACAAGAATATTTTTATAGCCCTTGACATTTTTCTCATTTCTTCCCCCGCATTACAGCTACCAGCATCTAGCGTTAGCATTAGCATTGGACTCTGGTCCAGCACTGGACTGGTTTGAGTTTTACCTAAAGAACTGGGATTTCTTTGTGTCGATGGGAGCAGACATCATAACATGTGGGGGACCCCAGGGTTCAGTCCTGGGCCCCCTCTTGTTTCATATCTGCATGTTCCCGTTTGCTCAGATAAAACATTAGCTCTCATAACTATGCAGATGATTCACAACTTTATGTCACCAGGTGACTGAAAACAAATAAGCTTGGAACAAGTCAGAACAGGAGACGCAACTTTTTTTCCAGCTGAACAGAAACAAAACTGAAGTAATTTGTTTTGAACCAAAAGAGGAATAATTTGGAATCAATACACAGGTTAAGTTATTGCAGCTAGAAATTAGCAATCAAGCCTGAAATCTGAGTGTAGTGATTAACTCTGACTTGAACCTTCAGACACATGAAGACGGTCACAAAGTCGGCCTTTTAACACCTGAGGAACATTTCTAAGATTAAAGGATGAACGTCCCCAACAACATTTCAAGAACCTCATCCACGTTTATCTCTTTTTCAAATGTATGGACTGCAGCATGTCGCCAATAACATTCGGTTGCATCAACCTTGCAGACAGTTCTGGTCTCCTGGTTCTGGTCTCCTGGTTCTGGTCTGCTCTTCATTCCCCGAACCAGAACCAAACATGGAGAAGCAGCGTTCAGCATCTATTCTGGAACATTAATCTGTAACAAACTTCCAGAAAACCGCAGAAACACGGACTTCCTTTAAATCAAAGCTAAAAACACTAATTAGAGTTAGAATCAATTAATAATAAATGGATTATCAATTTGACAATGTGCTTGTTTGTGTTGTATGTTTCTTTAAATTGCCCTGCTGCTAAAACGGATCTGAAAAGCAAAGCTTTATTCCAGGATTGACTCTTTTTAAAAATGTTTTTGGAGATAAGTGGCCTCTTAGCCACCCTTCTTGACTCACACCTGCCTGCTTGATGTCCTTGAGCAAGAACTCTCCGGACCTTCTTGGGAACTCAAACTCCAGTCCTTGACGATTTGATAAGTGGCTGATCTGGTTACAGCAACAGCTCAGATAAATCAGCATGTTTGCTTGGAGATAAACATGGTGGAACCTGGACTCAGTGCAAACTTGCAACATAAAACCTGAAGCTGCAAACATTTTTTTCCGCTCCATGTGTGAAAAGTGGAAGCGAGCAGGTGGGAGTGAATTAGTATCTAAAGAAAGACAACAGACGGTTTATTTTGATGATACATTTCTTTTTATAGAAAACATGTTTACATTTTCAAAAACATTTTTTGTCTTAGCATTTATTTTTGTACTTTTTGTTTTAAATATAGTTGTCCGTTTCTTTTAACATCCATCTGTGTCAAAGGCTCTTGCTGAGATGCTGGGCAGAAGGTGAAAAAACAAACGGGCGTAATATTCATCGGGAAGAGACGCCGGTCATCTTGCGGGGGGAGAAGAAAACATCCGTTTCCACTCGGAGAAGCCGCCGCCGCTCGATGCCGCCGCTCGATGCCGCCGCTCGATGCTCGATGTCCGGGTCCAGCCTCCAGCAGTGACAACCCTCCACTCGAGCAGCGCTCCGGTTTTTCCCGCCTGAAGGCACCTGTGTTATAACAGCGCTTTTGCTTCGCTTTAAGCCGATATGCGCTTGTTTCTTCTGCACGTGGATAGATCTAACTACAGTCTGTCTACGTCTACTCGGGTTGCAGCGCAACAAGAAGGTCCTACAGTCACACCCACAACACGAAGGGAGCGACGCCAAAAACGTACAGAAATATGTAAAAATAAGGAAATAAAGACTGAAAAAGAAGGATACAGCTTGCTCATTTTCTGCTTTTCAAATTTAGATGATGAGTTTTTACCTAATTCGACTTGAAAAAGTACAAATGCAAAAGCCCAAACATGCAACTCAAACACAAGTTTTCATTCACCAAACTCTTCTGTAACGTGTCGCCAATAACATTCGGTATTAGGCGTGATCCGAGTGGCTCAGCTTCTCAGAGGAGTTTGTTTGCAAACGTCCATCATCTTTAGATTTCTTCTGTCTCCATGTAACGCAAGTAGGAAGAAAGGAAAACCTCTCAAATCGAGTACCTTCTCAGAAACACACAAACAGGAGGAGAGGAAAGGTGTCGGACCCACACACTTTGTCTTAATGTCTATTGATGAGCTACATTGCATTATAAATATATAAAGTTTAAAAAAGTGCTTATTAAAAGAAACTATAGTGATGTGTTAACTTCCAGCAGTCACGGCTGTTTGTTCTCGACCAGCATCGATACGAAATGTCAGGGAGCGTCACAGTCCAAGAAACATCCTTCAAAATTGACAAAGACAAACAAAAAGCCCCTGATCTCCCATTAACATTCATTCACCTTGTACGACAAAAATCTTTTTTTTTTTTGTTTCTTTTTTTCTATTTTGTGAAAGCATAGTTAATACAAAAGGAGACTCGTCTAAAGAAAAAATGGGAGTGTTGGCAACTGATAACACAACGCTGCAAACGAGCAGCTTCTCACAGACTCAACTGGAACACAAGACAACAGGGAAATTTTAAAATAACTACTAATAATTGCACGTAACCTTTAGAGAGGCAGGATGTTTTCTGAGAAAGTGAGAGATGTGGGGGGTGAGGGGCATAATGAACACGTTGAATCTGCCGCTTCCCGCCCCGCGTCGCGTCGCCCGCAGTTCGACGTTCCTCGTCCTCTCAGGGTCTCTCTGTACCGGCGCTTCAGGCGATCATGTACCGAGTGATGGCTCTCAGCGCGTAGAGCAGCTCCGCCTGCAGCCGGGCCTCCATGATCAGCAGGTTGACGTGTATCTGAGGACAGAAGAAGAAGAAGAAGAAGAAGAAGAGTCAGAGACAAAGCTCAACTACGCCTGTAAGCATAACAAATCCAGCTGGACATGAAATGTCCCCATAATCAATAATATTGTCGTTTTGAGATCATTTTCAGGTGATAATGCAAGAACTAGTTTAGCTTTATATTAAAAGAAACTTATTTAGAAGAACATATTCTGCTGCATTTGAAATTCTGTTATTTTCTTTCCACATAACTTTATATTTTGATCCATATTTGGTCTATGTAATTTTTAAATATTTAATAATTGATGTTTTGCTCAGTTCAGTTCTTGAGTTGAATTTTTACCAAAAACCTGAGTAATTTCTTGAACGGCTACATTTTACTTGAGTACAACTTTGGGTTGCAACTAAAAGGAAACTTTACAGCTTTCATCAGAAATTAATCTCTGAAATAACTCCAAAGAAACAAAACCTGTTGGTGGACTTTGAAAAGCTGCTTCTAAAGTTTAATCTTCGTACAAATGAATGTCGTTTTTTCAGGCCGATCCTGTAGATGCAGCTGGTTCCTGTCAAGTGAAATCCTGTCTCACCCGTTCTGAGGCTTTCAGCAGAGTCCAGCTCAGCGGACACACCGGGGTTTTGGTGACGTCTGGGAAACAAGCCACAGCCTTGATGTAGAGCTTCAGGTCTCGCTCCAGCAGCTGGTTCACCTCCACATAGTCATAATCGTCATACCTGAGGACAGAAGTCGGCGTTTTAGTGTTTATCCAGCAGACGAGCGGCTCGTGTTGGAGTTTTGATTGGCCGTGCTGGAGGTCTCACCGTATTCCTAACACATAATGGATGTAGTTCCAGATGGCTCTCTTCAGGTCGGAGCTGTGCAGCGACGGGAGCGACGTGACGCTCCTGAACCTGTCGTCCAGCAGGTGGCCGATGTCCGAGTACAATCTGTTGATCAGGGAGAAGCCGTGGACTTCCCAGGAGTAATCCTGAAAATAACCACACAAATGGAGTGGATTCGTTTTTAATTTACAGAAGACTGAATGATTAAAACCATCCAACACCCTTACTAAGAATCCAGTTAGACATAAATTTACGCGATGATCTTTGTACAGACAGTCCAGTGACCTGCTCTCGCTCGCCGCCGGCCGGCCTCACCTGAACCCTGAGCACCTGCAGGTGATCCTCGTCCCGCCGGGCGAACTCCTGGTAGCAGAAGTCGGGGTCTGTGACGAAACGCGACGGATCGGCGAAGCACAGCATCTCCTCCTCGTCTTCCACATCTAAAAACAGGGAGGCGGTGACAGGAATGGAGGGCAGAGCTTGGCGGCGGCTCAGATTTCACAGCCTGGAGCGCCGTCACAGCGCAGACAGCCGCTCTGACGCGTCGCTTGTTTATTTCTGCTACCTGTTTGCTGGAGGGTCTGCGCCTGCAGGAGACGCTCCTCTCGCTTCTCTTGCTCCTCCTGGGATTTCTGGATCCTCTCCTTCAGGCAAACCATGTCGCAGCTCGAGTCCAAAGACTGTTGGCACGAAAACGAGCCCAGTAAATACTTAATAAAATTATACTGTTCCATATTTAAAAGACACAACAAGGCTTCTCCTGTCTAATTTTATGTGTAATGTCACAAATGAGACCGTATGTAAAAAAAAAAAAAGGATAAAATGAATCAGTTTCGCTGGCTTTCATGTCTCATGTTTTCATTTATAAGCAGCTTAATCCAGTTAGAAAACAATAAAAGTTCAGATTCGTCTTTCCTTTGATACGATTACAGCTGAGCATGATGCTCTCGGTTGAAATGAGCTGCTTCATGTTTACTTGCAACAGTTTGGACCTAAATGCTATAAATGGCTTTACAGATTTAGAGTTTATTATTAAAGATGAAAACAAACTAAAAACTGGAGTAAACCATTTTTTTAACAGTGTCAGGCTGGTGCTTTATTATTTCTTCTTATGAAATTGAACGTAATTTCTGATTTTTGTGCAACTTTTGTCAAAGTTGACGTAAAAAATGAGCCATTATTGTCACTAGGCGATAAATTACCCCAGAAGTTGTGGCCATAAATGATAATGTTGTTGTTTTGACATAATAATGCAGGAACACATTCTCAAAGATTAATAAACTTAAACTTCTAATGAACATTTAACACTGGATGACATTTTACATATCCAAAATAAATAAACCAAACACCAAATAAAATTAATTACGACATAACTGTAAACAAACTAGTGTTTTAAAAAAAAGTTTTATACCAGACTGAAGACTTTTGTCATCCAGGTTTTGGTTGAAACAGAGAGAAAACTATAAATAATGGAAATAGAAATAATTGAGCTTGTTTTAATTTATTAAGTGATTAACTGATTAATTGTTACGGGTTAATTTTGTAAGCTACAGAAAGTTAAATGTTAGGAATGAACAGATATAAAAATTTGGGCCGGTACTGATGCTGCTGTTGTGGCATAATTTACCAATATTTTCTTTGATCAGATTTCTTATTCGGTTACTCAACTAATCATCAGAATAACCAACAGATGACCCAATTACTAAGACATCTGTCTATTAATGAGCGTTTAGCGTCTCCAGGCCGGCGGCTCACCCGTCGCCGGGTGATGTGTTCGGAGGGTTGCCTGAGCGACTGAGGCACGTTGGCGTTGCCGTTGGCAGCATCGAAGGGGCAGAAGGTCGGCGGCGTGCCGTTGGGAGATTTGGCGAGGTGGGCGAGGTCCGAGTCCGTGTCGCATCCGAAGACGAAGCTGCAGAGCGAGTGGCAGTGGGCCAGGATGACCACGGCCTGGACCAGCTCGGCCAGCGACCAGCACTGCTCTCCGGCCTTCAGCAGCGACTGGAGACAACAACGAGGAAAACAGGACGCTTAGCGCAGATTAATCTGACCGGCTGGGAGGAAAAAGACAAAACTACAGAGATTAGAAGATACCGTATGAAAGAAAGAAGCTTTAAGGGGCGACTAAACAAACTTTATATTAAGCAAACAGGATCTGATGAAATATTCTGATTTTAAATGTTGTGTTTTTATTATTTGTTAGCAGGAAATTATCATAATTAGGAGAAATAAAGACAATTCATCTATGTAATGGGATGGACTTTCAATAGTATTTGAATTTATTGAATGAGTCAGTATTATGCATTATTGGAGTAAAAACTAATGAATTAGGTATTGAAATAATTGAGGATAGTTAGCATGTCCATGGATAACGGTGGATAAGCAGTCATTTTCACCATTGACACATCCAGCAGCGCATACACAAACATGACTGACAGCACTAAGCGCCTCCTCCTGGCTCGGCTGTTTCCGACCAGGAGCGAGTCGTAGCTCAGATCTTTTCAGATCGTCTGTCTCGTGTTTAACTGCCACAACATGTTAAAAAGTTTTAACATGTAAAAACCATATTGTTGTAAAAGTTACACACTGCAGCGTTAAAACTGACTTTTATTCAACAGCTTATTTCTTCTTCCTGGAGAAAAAAAAGTTATTCATCTCTGCAGCTCCTCCAGAGCCACCATGAGCCTCTTGTGTCTCAGTGTTTCCGTTCCAGACGATGGGTTTGACTTTAGCTTAGCTTAGCGTAGCTATCAGACCAAAGGGCGCTGAATAAACTCTGCGTACCTGGATGTGGGAGCCGGCGGCGAGCCAGGGCTGGTGGGCCAGCACCTTGTTTATGTGGTCCAGCAGGCGGAGACGAGGCGGAGCCGCTTCCAGGCCCTGCAGCCACAGCGGCTCCCCGCCGGCCCTCAGGAACTGGGCCGAGTGCAGGCACACCAGGTAGCTGCAGTGGTAACGGGCCGCCGCCTGCAGGGGAGCGGCGGAGAGGGGAAGTTTTAGGTTTTAAGCCGAGCACTTCGGGCGTCGGCAGTCAGGCCACCCACCATGATGGCGATGTAGTGGCGGCACGGCAGCGGCAGGGGGCCGTCCATGTGCAGGATGTAGTGCTGTGTGCGCAGGAAGCTCTCCAGATACTGGGGGTGGGACGCCATCTGCTGCGACACGGCGTCCAAGCTCCCCCTGCTGACCAGCGCCTTCATAAACAGCAAGGACACGCGCTCCTTCTCGCCGTTCACCATCACCTGCAGACACCAGAACAAACAGACGACGGGTTGGTCTGTGGCGGGGAAACGGGGGAACAAACGACGTTCCACCCATTGTTGCAGAGAAACCAGGCTGAGGAAGTAACTATGAAACAAAATCCAAGCAGGAGGATCTGATTTTCTCACTGTGAAGTAAAAGAGAATCACAGTTAGGAGACGGGCTGGGCGATATGGACTGACATTAGTTTAATAATGATATAGAACTATTTATTATTACTTCTTTAGGTAACTGTATGGCTGTGAATGCATGTCACAGCCTTCATCACGCCACAAACACAACGTTCCCAGCTTCTTTAGGATAATATGTAGGGTTGTAGGGATACAATAATCTCACGATCCAATACAATATGATACACGATATATGATATATATCGCAATATTCAGCAAACAATACAATTCAATACACTTTTGTGATTTTCTGAAAGATTTTAGAGGGACAGAGTGATTTTGGTGACATTTTGTGACTGTTATAAAGTTGGA
>CAEGAF010080296.1:0-36677 GCA_903067075.1 Micropoecilia bifurca | reverse complement strand
TTACCTGCAAGAGTCCTCTAAAGTCTAAGTAGGAACTGGATATTCCTGAGTAGCTTTTTTGTTTGACTGCCATATTGGATTTGATAAATATTTTTTTTACACCAGTGGATGGCCAGTAGTTGATTGTGTATTGTATGATTCACTTGTGTCCACTTTTGTGGTCTGTGTGCATAAAAATCAATGTGAAACACAAGAAAATGGCTTTAAGATAGCTGTCCACTACAGTGATCGCTATGTATGAAAGGGTTAATTGTGTTCAACAAAACTGCAGTTGGAAACCGTGGACATCTGTAGACATTGGGTATTTAAAAATGTAAAATTCAAATGCATTTTCTTTATTTGCAGAATTGGTGAAGGTTCTTCAAAATACTGAAGTATTTTTGTTTGCAATAACTGATCATCCACAATATTTCTCTGTGTTTTATTTAGGATCCATCTAAAGCAAGTTCTTCAATGTCATTTTGTCCAAATATACCCCCCATCAAACTTTAGCTCAGTGTTCAAAGTCAAACAGTTCTGCCTCTTTCTCTTTCCAGAAAGCAAAACTGCGATCGATATATTTGCATATGTCTTCATTATTGAAACAGGAAACGTCTGGGTCACTGCCGCTCTCCGCTGGAGTTGCATTTTGGACTATAACCTTGGGTACAGGTTTGAAGCCTGGCACCAGTGACGACGGGCATCGACATGGTGTCGATTCGCCGAAGAATTGAGTTTTGAGGTCCTCAAAGCCGTCGCTCCACTGCCGCCTCCCAGACCGAATTTCCTGGAGAACGGCCTTGTGGAAATCCCGCACCTTCTCCCAGGGGAAGAAGCTGACATGATCGAAAACCTCAAAGCAGAGGAGATGTCTCATCTTCCTCTCCTCAGCAGACAGGTCTTGTTCTAAGATGTGGAAATAACCCAGCATGAAGAGGTCGAGGGTCAAGCTGTCGTGACTCATTGAGACTCCATCGGTTTCTGGCAGGAACTGCTCTGGGGAGTAGGTAAAGTGGGAGTTACATGAACTTTGTGAGGAGATCAAGTGGGACTTTGGAGTGTACTTTAACGCCAGCTTATTCCTCCAGGAGTTCAACATTTTGTCCACGGCACCTCGTTGTTGGCAGAACCGAAACAGAGAGTGGGGTTTCTGTTTCAGCTGAGCTGTAGCCACTTTCCCTGATGCTGCAGGGTTTTCTTGACTCTGTCTTGCTGCTCTCATTGAGATAGCATATGCAGACTTCTTCCAGTGACTCAGGAATAACACAACTATCCGCTCTTTCCTTAAACTGGTGGTCTCCATCACAGCTCCACAGGTTTTAATGGCGCCATGACTAAGGTGTGTGTTCACGTCATCACTGCTTCCTGCTGATGGTCCAACCCAATTCTTGCCCTTCAGCCGCTGTGCTCCATGTACAACCCCAGCAAAGGGGTAAATGCTTCCAATCTGACCCTCAAAGTTGGACCTGAGGTTTTTTACTGATACACCAGACTGCTGGATCTCCCTCTCCACCTTCTCTCTCTTTTCTCTATTGCAGCTGCTGCTTTCCAAGCGATGGCTGAAAGTAGATGCCATTCCAATATGGGGAATCCTACATCCACTGGATGTTGCTGCAGGTGCAGACTCCTTTTCTTGGCTATTTTGCATCAATCTTGACTCCAAATCAATTTCAGAGGTAATTATATTTTCCTGAAAACTCTTCATCCCTTTGACCATTCCTCCCATGGACCCCGACTCGCTTTCTTTTCTTTGCGTTTTAGTCAGGTTGGCCACCAGCAGAGACATGTTCTTGACAATCTCTGAGACACGATCACACCAGACGGGTAGAGTCAAGGGTATTTTTCCCCCAGAGTCCATTCTTTGTAGAATCTCCTTGTTGAGAGAAATATTGACTATAGGATCAGGTAAGATTGCCTTTAACTCCTCGGTTAGCCTGGTCAACTCTAACTCATAAGCCTGGCAACGTTTCTGCAGAGAAACAGACTCAATTTGCTGCTGCAAGTAAACCAGATCTTCCTCTTTTAGGAGTTCACCAAAGGGCCCTAAGATGGCGTTGTGAGTCTGGGAGTATTTCCAGGAATCCAGTGGCATGAAGCCATTCAACATATTCTGTAAAAAAAAAAAAGTAAACAAAAAATAATTCACAATTCTGAAGCATAATTTTTTAAAAAAATAAAAGTTTAGAATTTTGCACAAAAGTACAGATGATAATAATAAGGCTTAACATCTGATGACAAAGTATTGGATCAAACATCCAATTTGTTAAATTCAGGAGTTATGCATACTGCTTTGTTAAAGAATGTGAGATCTGTGAATTTCAGCATTTAAAGACTGTGATAAGAAGCCACCAGTGTAATAAGTCCATACGTAAAATTTCCTTCAAAAGGATCAGAAGCAACAGCAACTCATCCACAAAGAAAAATACATAAAACAATCACAGAGAAGGTTGAAAAAACGCATTATGTGCAGAGTTCATAGAGTTTTGCAATTTCTTTTCAAGCTCGATAGTTTCAGACCTCCAAAGTCCATGTGGTCTTCCAAATAGTAATTTTTCTGTCGTTTCTCTCAACGTTATCAAAACTGGACAGAAAACCATTACTATGTTTCACTCAAAATGTATATAAACATGACTCTCTCTTGGGGCTGTTTGTATTAAAAAAACGTCTCATCATTGTCAAATTAAAAAGCATTTACATTATTATTTGGACGTTCACATTTTTGGTTGTTTTCTCTCTAAAACAATGTGCTCTGTTTATTTTTTTTTTGTTTTTGTTTTGTTTTTTTTCACACACAAAACAATGAAGGAGTACCTGTGCCTCCTCTACCTCTTCATCTTGCATCCTGACCTGGAGCTGCCGAACCATCACCTGCCGTTTCCATTCTGGTATGGGGCGTCCAGTTTCATCGTGGGTTGGCACCAGCGAGTCAATGTCAGCCAAGATCATGTTGACACTTGGTACCTCCTCCTGCACCTCCTCGCTGTCAAGCCACTATTGGTTTTCAACGACACAATACAGAGTGACGCCACCGATGCCCGGATATCTAGCCATGCATGTTAAGAAATTTCAATTTTTGACAAACTGCAGTTTATTCATCTGATTCCTTTGCGTTTGCAGGTGCCTTTTACTTGTTTAAAATGCAGAACACTGTTTTTATCTTTGTAATTATTTAAATGCGATTCTTCTGCCAAGAGGATGTTTTTTTATTCAGGATGGTTTGAACTTTCTAGGAGGGTGTAATGTTCACTTGGAGGACTGCGCCACATGACTCACAGTTTGCCCAGTGAAGACTGCCGTTAAGCCGGCATGCTTTAGCGATTTAATAGGCTTCATCCGAGACATCGGTGTGAGGTCTCTCTCTGGAGGCCTCAGGTGATTGAAGGATGTCACCACTGTAAGCAAGTACAAAAAAGGTGAAAGGTCAAATCATATGATTTCGCAAATATGGCTTAGAGTCTGTTTTTAAATGTGTGGACAGCATATTTAAAATTATATAATTTCAAACTTCTTTTCGTTGTTGTATCAAAGTCAGATTTCTGAGCTGAGCTATGGATTTCTGTGGCTTCTCCAGAGTTACTGTAGACCCTTTGATTAACGCTCACCTTTCCCAGCCTTGAGTGGGTAACCAGTTATTGGTATGTTTCAACACATACTATACTGTTCGTATTTTTTTAGCAGTTTCATGTGAGATGTTGAAAAATTATATTAATTTACAATCAGACACAGATTTAAATGCCCCCACAATTTTCACCACTAGTAGTGTGTTCCTTGCTTGTCGACTTAATTAGACGAGTTCAGAAAATAACTGGTGGCAATTGATTTTATTGATGTGTATCAGAGTTTATGAGTATGCCATACTTTCAGATTTTTATTTGTAGAGGGAAAAAAATTATGTCTCCAGCACACTTAAAAAAATGTACTTCTTTGTATTAAAATGCAAATAAAATGTGATGAAACTTGTAGTTATAGTCTGGCAGAAGCATAGCGATATCTCTGGTCTCATTACCCGAGGAGGCCAGTTGAACCTGCTGCATGGACCCTGTAGGGTGTTTTTTCGAGGAGGCAGCAGGGGTTGGAGAGGTGGAGGTCACAGGAAGTGGGGTGGGGTGGCGAGGCAGGGGGAGAACCTCCTTCACTGGCTGCTGGGGAGACACACACAGCAGGCATGAACACTGCTCTAAAGGACAGCCGAACCAATATGTGGCTTTTGTTTCAATATGTTCAGGTTCCAAAATCTTCCTTTAATGCCTTACTTGAGTTTTAAATCTTCAACGCAACATAGAAATTAGTGGCTGCATCAAATGCAACTATTTATACTGTTCTTTAAAGCATTTCATTTTCCTTCCTCTGAGGTGGTTTTTATTTCAGATCGATGGTCACCTTATTGTTCTCCATTCTTCCTCTTCTCCTCCTATCTCACACTCTGGCAGATCCAAGAAGCAGCAGCCCCTCTTTTGAAAAGACAAAAGAGACCAATATAACATGACAACAAGGAAATACTGCAGAAATGAGACACGGCTTCACAACAATCAGCCAGGAGATGAATGTTGTCTAATAGCAAACGCACATCGAGTTAATGTAAAGACATAGACTGTAGTGCTAGAAACTGAGACAGGAAGTGGTGAAACTGGAGCCTGGGCAGTGGATGTATAGTAGCCCCCAGCAGAGTGCAGGAGAAAGCCTGTTGGAGCAACTGAGACGCTGCTTTGAATACTGAATCCAAACATATTATCTATTTCAAGCCATGTTTTGATTTATCCACATGTTGATCTGCATTATTCTGGCAGCTGTAAATATAACAGTGTTAGTGCTTCGTATAATTTTAATTCATTTCTCAATGCAGGTTTCCTGTTTTACATTGTTTAATAAAGCAGAGCAATTTGATAAATTAGAAAAGCTACTTTACATTGAGTATATTTATCTTAAAGAAACCTCTTTAAATGGCAACTTAGGTAACTTTTTTTTAAGAAAAGTCTCACCTTTAATGAATCCAAAATTCAAAAAAGATAGGCAATATTATAAACATTCCTCCGATAATCGTAAGAAAAATTCTACTCACACTTACATTTTGCTCCCATGCAGCACAATGAGGATGACAACAGCCTGCAAAGTTTAAACTGACAAGAGAAACATTCAGCCGAAAACGCAAGAGAAGTAAACGCACACGTCTCGCTCTTCACCTTGTAGAACCCAAGAACCAATAAAGCCAGTGCACAGCATCAACTGGATCCAAACCTCAGACAGGGGGGCCCTCAGAGTGTGCATAATTAAAGCAATGGGATAGGATGACTGGGACCTGGAGGTATAGAAACGATAGCTCTGTGAATGTATGCGGGGGACAAAATGCCGTAAAGTACTGGACACACAAAATCAGGTGTAAGTGTGTGTGTAGAGGGTACATGATTAGTGCAGCAAGACCCTTAAAGGTGGCAGTATGTCTTTCCCCAACACTTGCAGTGGGTTTGTGTCGATTTGGCGACCCCTACTGGCACTAGTCTGAGAATCACAAAGCCATCCTGTGGGCACCATTTTGTGGGTCACGAAAGTGATGAACTGAAGGACAGCAGCATATCGCCAGAAATTATGTATTGGATATAAATATTTGTTTTATTAATATTTCTACATTTTCTAAGTAAATAAAACTACCACAGTTCTTCTTAGGCCTTTGGAAGGTATTTTGTAACCCTGCTGTCTGGTTCTTATACTTTCCAGTACATAGAATCAAATCATTAGCACTAAAATACTATTGCAGGTGAGACAAACTGAATATATCTAATATTATTCAGATATTCAGCTAAAGAATTGTAAGCAATGTGTGTTGTCGTAGCAGTCTGCTCATAAAGGTGTGTAAAGTAAAATTTTTCTTTCCTAGATTTCCGGTTATAAAACAATACTTATCTTATGCCTGAATGATTCATAGGTCACCACATCATCTTTTTAAAAATAAATAGATCTCAAAATGGTCAGATTTAAAAGAAGTCAGCGGCAAGAGTGATTAAATGTGACTGTATCAAATGTCCCATTGTACAATTTAAAAAGAGCCTCTAAGTGAAGGTTCACTGCTAGATAACATTTCGAAGGGTTACAAGAAATACATTGAACTTTGAAAGTAAAGGTTCAAAAATTAACAGATGGATGAAGAAGTTTGCACAGTACTCATTAAGTAATGACTCAGTTAGAGTTTAGTTACTCTTGTCCTCTTTTCTCTCTTTCACTGCCATCACAATTATTTTTTTTCTATCGTTTCAAACATTTTTTTTTACCAGATCTGATTTACCAGCTGCCATAATTAAACTTATCCAAAAATGTGCCGTCACTGTGAAACAGTACAGTCTGTGTACATAGGATGTAGAGACCAATACAGGAAGAGAAATATGAGAGGCAACGGCCCCTGACTCTCACTGGGGCCTCTTTGTATCAAGCCCGCGTTTTCTTACCTCTGTTAATGGGACTTTAGCGATACTGTGTTGCAGCAGAGAGAACATGGTGATAATGTAATCAATAATAGAAGTCCTGCACAGAGAACGCCTCACAAAGGCTTAGCCCATGTGTCCACCTGGAAGAACAGCACAAACTGTTATGCAACACACACAAGAAGAGCTATTATCCATTAACAGGGTTGGTCTGTCCGCCTAAACACAATCATTTAGAGACGTTCAATGTTTAAGACATTTTGTTTGACAACCTGAAAACAAAGAACATTTTATATGTTTGCGTTATAGGAAAGTTCATTTGTTTGGGACTAAGTGAAATACGTTATATTGATTAATATCACATTAATTGATCTTTTCAAGCCTTTAAGTTCTGTTAATTATCAAGATTTTCTAATGAAAACACAGTCATATTAAACATATTAGTGTGGTATAATAACATAATCTACTAAAAAGAATTTCAGGACTTCTAATACAAATCAGGGAATTTTATATTTTAAAAAAGTAAGCCATATAGGGACATATAAATGACATCTAAATCATAATTTTTTTTGATATTTTAATAATCTTTCAGTATTTGTTTTATTGGAGAATCTACTTTAAGTAAAGGGGATCTAATCCTAATCTGTGAGCAAGTATAAAGACGAAATATTTAAAAGTTTCACGATTCTGTACCTTCAATAAGCTTGAGCACCACAAACTCACAAAATTTATAAAACACACGACACGCAAATTGTGCATAAGTTTCAACACTCATTTATTTATTTGTTTGCCTTATTTTATTTCTTTGACAATTGCCGTTATGTGTTCACAGACATGAGAAAGAACTCCAGAACACTCAAAAGATAAACTGTGTTTAGGCTGAGACCTGCTTCTGTCAAGTGACTCCGAGCAAGAGTAAAAAAAAAAACCCTGAACCGTTCCCTCACTTCTAACACAAAGACCTCATCCACACTGAGCAAACGGGTACAAAACAAACTATTCCTCACTCTGGCGGGACACTTGACAAAGCAGGAGACAATTTGATGATACACAGAGGAAAAAAGAAGTTAATACCGTCTGTGATAAGACCCAACACGGAAATCTCAGTTTATATACAAGACAGAGCCGAGAGGAAGGTTTCCAGTTAATTGTTACAGGGATCATGAATGACGATACTTTACAAGCAGCACTTCGGGAGTGGAAAGCTGTTGTCATTAGCGAGCTGTAAGGCAGGAGAGAAGGACAAGATCCAGTGAAGAAAACAGGACCAGCATGCTTCGATCCTCAACTGTGACACATAAAGCGAAGCCAGATAATAAACAATCAACTCATATGTCATTTAAACAATTACTGCTTCCTTCTCAGAACTTTTTACATGAAAGTCTTGCACTTTTTGGAGTTGAAGTGACGCAAACCGCCTGCTTGAAAAATAAATGGTTGTTTGAACTGTGGGAAGCAAAAAGAATTTTAATCTTTCTTTCTTTTTTTAAGATTATGACCACAACAGAATTGAAAACAAATCATGGTTTTCAATTAAAAAATAGATTAATAACAATAAAACTAATAAATAAAGATGCATTGTGCACAAGTGCAAAACAGGTCTAACCGACATTCTGTTCATACAATTTTATTAAAACTTCACATCAGTTCCATCTATCACCAGATAACATGTAGAATAAACATACAAAGTGATTATACCAAGATGTCCCAAATATTAAATGCCAGACATTGTGTTTTATACATGTGATATTATAAAACATGACGAGGCAGACAGCTTTCACAGTGTTATGCTGCATTGCTCAACAGGTTGGTTGACCTGTGGCACACAGACTCACTTGTTTGCTGACTATAAGTCAAGTTTACCCACAATCTGTTCCTGGCAGGACAAAAGGAAAGCAAATGGACGACTGGCCGGCCGAACAGAGCTTTATTAAGAAAGATGTTTTATGTTGACCTATTTTGCTTTCTGTCGCATCTAAATCTATCCTTCACCGACACATTCAAACTAATATTTTGGGCCATCTTGGTAAAATACAAGAAGGTATCACCAATGGTAAAGAATCTCTGGACCTGAAGTTCATAGCTACAGACAGCTAATCATACTGCCCCACATTCTGCCACATTTCTCCATCTACGATAGCTTAAAAGTGTTTAATCCATAATGTTGTTCAAAAGCTAACAAGGCTACTTATAAAGGGAAAACTTTTACAGTGCTTCGGGGTTCTTTGATAATATGTAACCCCCAAGAACTCTGACGTAAATCATGACAAAACAGAAAGATTTTTTTATCACTTGTAATTAGCTTCAGTATTGCTATTTAAAGCTGAGTGGGAAGAAGTAGAGAGAATGGGGTGAAGAAAAGGAGGCACTACACGATGCAACATGCTCTAAACCAAGCAAAGGTCAGAGTTTTTACACCAAATATGTCATTTTAGTCTGTGTTACAGCTCTAATTGAGAAAATAAGTGCTTTACTCTGTTTTTATTTATGGATTTGTAGGTAAAATAGAAACTGGAAATCATGAGGTGAGTGTTCCCTAAAGAGGGAACCTCTGTGAACTTACCCAAGTATAAGGGCAAGCTGATGAGTTATTTGTTTTTCTCTTATTAAATATGAAGCTTTAATATAAAGATATAATGAGCTTGGAAATAAATAAATAAATAAAAACCTTAAAACATAAGAAAATCTATGTTGCTTGCTCATCTTCACAGGTGACAAAACCACATTTTATAAAGTTCAGACTATGATGATCTTTGTTCAGGGAAATGGCAACCCTGATTTGATTTATTATTTCCTTTGTAAGCATCAGGGTGATATTTATGTTTCAATCAATTTTCTTACAAAGTGAAATTTTCAACATAATAAGTGCATTCTAAAGTAATATACCGACTGACGCATACGCACAATAGAATATGACACAGAACGGTGCTTTGGTTAAAATAAAACACTAAAAAAATTGCAGTAATTCAAAAAAGACTATAAAGTGCCATGCAACAAAACAGCGGTCTTGTCACAAATAAATAACAGTGCAGAAAATATAAAATAGCTTGAAATAAACAAGGACATACCAAAATGCCAGGCAAGGACAAAAGTTATCTCTCCTTATAGTGAATAATTTTTGCCTTAGTTGAGCCAATGAATCCAGTTTTCACAAAATTATTCAATGAGACCAACACAGGAAGAACATCCCCTCGTCCTTTTAGGTACCTTCTCATGCTACTTTTGAGCTAAAATAATGAGGAACAGCAGTTTTTGTTTTCCTCTTTGCCATCTGATGTTTCTGCAGTGAAGAATTTCATGCTGCATCAAGCAGATCCAAACTGAGGTATTTTACAGTATATGTATGATGTATATGAAGCTATCATCCCCACACTGTACACAGGTCTACACAGAGAAGAATTCAGGCTGATGCTTTGCTTTTGCCTTTCTGATGCAGTAAGTGGTAAATGTCTGGTTTACTACAAGGACCTATTTTTAGTCATGTTAAAAGAGGAACTGGCCACATATCTTTTTACAGGAAACGGGATAGTCTTACGGATAACCTATTCCTACGAGTACATTAAAACTACTCAGAACAAGCCCCAAACGTCCATCAGAAAGAAAAGTTAATAATCAGGTTTGTGTTGTTAGTTTTCCTTGTAAACTCTTCTAAAGGTCAAAAGGGAGCATATCATGCAAGGCTGGAGGAGGCGACTGCAAAAACAGACCAAGGTCGGGTTCTCAACAGAGTAATTCTTGAGACAGGGCTGGTCATCATATCTATGGAGACATTTGCTATAAGGTTTGTGTTTATTAGAGGAGAACGCTGACATGAGCTTTTGAGATTGCTTGTTCTTTTGCTGTTTGTCATTTCTTGAGGCTGGTTCACCTGTTAGATCCGCTGAGCAGCCGGGAGAGACTGGACTGACTTTCTCCTGGAGAGCTTGGACCTAAAGGAAGAACGAAAGCAGAGTGGTTGGTACATTATGTGTTGGTAAATTATGTTAAGGAATATTTTTACTGGTTAAAGTCCAATGAATTCAAGAAATGTTTAAATGTTTTAATAAAAATTGCAAACATTTTAGACTAGATTTGGACTTAGGATAATTTTCCATTTATTAAGGTAAACAAAGCAAAATATGCTACATACATTAATTTTTTTTTATAAATCATTTGCCTTTTAGCTTTGAATTTAGGAACTAATGGGTTCAGATAGAAAATCCAAACAGATTCTCTTTCTAACTCACTTTGAGGGATAACAAGAGGACATGCAGACACGCCCCAGGCTGGAGACTCATAAAGCAGATCGTTTTCTTTTTTATTTTCCTAATAGATCCATTTTGCGCCAACATCAGCACCGTATGGTGGATGTTGTTCCAGAAGCAGAAAGCTACTCATTTCGCTAATTTATGGTATGAACCTGTTGTTTAAAATAAATATGGAAGAAACAAAGAGAAGCAGAAAGTTATTTAAAAGGAAACTGGATGCCAGACTGTGAAAAAGTGAGAGAAAGCTAGACATTCAGCAGATATTCAGCAGACATTCAGAGTGCTAATCAGAGTGCAGCAAAATTACTCCGGTTGCACTGTCATTCTAAAACCTATGCTGGTTTTGAAAATGCTGGCAGCCATTTAGAAATCTCTGGTTAAAATTAAGGTAAGAGCTACATTCTTTCAAGAATATGCAAACATAAATGTCTGTTTTTAAAATGCTAGCTAATTTAACTGTACTGAGCTCACTGATCACCACTAGAAGATGTTAAAATATAGTTTACCATGGTAATATATTTATAAGTTTGTCTCAGGTTTAATATAATAGCAAAAGTCTTTTGTACAGTAATTAATTAATTAACTAATCAATTAATTAATAATCACCAGTCAAGATAAGGAGGCTTAAAGAGACTCTTTCCCATTTTGTATTTATATTCTAGGTCTTGGGAAATAAAATTGAAACAAGGCAAAATAAGCATAAACAGGTCAAATCAAACCAAAATGATCTTATTGATGCATTTCTAGAATTAGCCGTTTTTAGAGTGATATACAGGAATCCTTTCAAAGAAACTGATAAAACTTGGCAGATGCTTTAAGGTGTAACTTCACTCTAGCACCACCACCTACCTGATGGTACCAGCTAGCAGAGGGTTAAAGGCGTACAGCCAGTCATGCATCTCTTTGTCGTTGGCAGCCTGCAGCAGTATCCCACGATGCTCAGTGCACACCGCAAACGTGTTGGGGGTCTGCAGACGTAACATACGCTGTCAACGGTTATTTAAGTTCATCTTCTGTAACAGCTAAACTCTGTTGCCGAAACCTTTCATTTCACGCTTTAAGAAACGTTTATGCATACCCGCAGTAATGTCTGTTTATCTTCACTGTACTCCACTTTAGCCGAGGACAGGTTGATGACAGCCCTCTCCACATTGTCCCTCTCGCTGCGGTACAGGTAGACGTAGGGTCTGCGCACGACCACATAACGCCTCACCCAGCCGCTGCTGTGGGGCTCCAAGAAATGCAGGTAGCCCTTCTTTGACACGATGGGGCTGAATGGACAAAGAGGAAAAATAATCAACATGTGGCTATTTAGGGTTTTCATAAATATGCTCATTGTTTTAATGAACGCAATTTGAATATTTTCCACAGTGACACAGAATCAAAACCTGATTGTTTTGCCCACCTGACGCGAATCTCTTGTATGTCAGGAACAAAGGTGTATCCTCTCAGAGCTTTCTTTCTGTCCACTGGGCTGAACGGGTCCAGGTCCGGTGTCGATGCTCCTGAGCTCGGTTCGGTGAGCCTGAATGAACAGCAGGTTGAAAACCTAGCCTAGCACCTCTAGATTGTTTTAAGATCAGTCGTAGCATATCTTAGTCTAGAATAACTGAATTCTTTCACACATCCAAAACAAATCATATAAAAAAACACGCTTACAAAAATAGATCATTTTATCAAATAAACCAACACTAAACTTTATCATTTTTTTCAAAGTGTTGAGAAAGACATTTTACTTACCGGATGTCAAAATGTCCATCGATCAATGAGGGGCAAGTAGAGGAGGGAGTAAGTGTGCTCAGGCCAGAGGAGGACGAGTCCCTCATGAGTGACGCAGACATTTCTGAAAGCTAAAAATCGCCCACCCCCACACACACACACACACAAGGGAAAACAAGGAATCGCAACAAAGGAGGGACAAATACAGATAGAGACAAAACATATCAGCAAACATTTAAACAAGGACAACAGAGACATGCATTCAGAGAACATCTAGATCAGTTTTTTTTGTCGCTTTATATAATGTACATAAGAACCACCACTGGAATGTGAATCTGTATATCTAAGAGCCCCGTCTTTTAAGTATGCAGCTTTGTCACATTAGTGTGTTAGTGGAGACCTGAGAGTGTTTAAAGGGGGAGGTTATTTATTTATGGATGAAGTTATGGGAACAGACAAGGGGGAAAATTAGAAAAAAAAGTCATGTAGACATGGTTATATGAAGCCAAATTTAATCTTCAAATCTTCAAATCTGATTCACAAATCTGCTGTGAGGAGATTTCTGATCTGCACATTCAAGCACCTTTAACATCCCAAGACACTAATAGCACTGTTCCAATGGACAAAGTTAATCACAACCACATGCAAAGCGCCATGGTGTAAAAGTTCATGATAAAGGTTTTGCTTGAACTGCTGCTGGGAATGGGTTGCCTTGTTTTTGTGTTCTGATGGTGATGAGTGGATGTCGTAAGAATCCTGACCAAAAATAATAACTATAATTCACTATTAAACAAATCACACTGGCTTGATAAAACTGGTCACAGCAGAAGTCCAGTAATTTAACCAGGACGTTTCACATTAGTAACTTATGTTGTAAAACATGAGTTACTATACTCAATCGGCTCCTTTCTACGCTTGACGCAAAATGTTCTCCACTTTATTCTACTTCACATTACAAAATGTTCCTTTAGGAGAGGTAAGTATATTAACTGTAGCTAAGTCAAGTGTTAAAATAAAGAAGAATCGCTAAATATCTCTATAAAGTCAAGTGTGACTGATGGATGCAAATACATTAGCTGATAGTGATTAGACACAGACAGTTTTTCAAGTTGAAATATTTAGTAAAGATCAAACTAACGGGTCAGGTTAGAGGGCCTAGGCTGGGGCTCACCTTGCTTTCACTGGCACTGCTGCTCACCTGGCTGTACTCTCTGTTGAACGTGTGCATCAGCAGGCGCAGACACTGGGCCAAAGACAGTAAAAACAGCATTCGATAAGCAACAGGATTCACAAACACCGGAGCAAAACAGGAGGCAAACGTTACGCTTTAGCAGTCACCTTAGCAGCTAGCTCCCTCTGCCGCTGGTTGGGGCTGTCAGGAGCGAGGCTGCTGCTCGGACTGCTGCTGAGGATGGGGCTCTTTGCAAAGTCACAAATGTCGCCGCTCTTGTAAAGCGCGTCCTGCCCTGCCTGCAGAGTCGCCTCCAGCTTTTCCCTCAGCAGGAGGTAATGCCTGGTTTTCTCCACCTAAAACCAAAACAAACAAACGAAAGAAAAAACAGCAGGTGAATTTAAACAATATTTAAAAAAAGTTTACTTGTAATCAACTGGTATTAACATGTAAAAAAGCATACTTTCACTATCTAAACCTAATTTCTGGATTCATGTTCAATGTGTTTTTTTTAACTGGTTCTTTATGACTATATTTAGTTGCACAATATATCAAGAAAAATAAAAAAGGAAAGGGTACCTTTAATGAAATGTTATAATCATGTTAAAATCCGGTAACTACGAAATATAAAATATAATAAGACGAGTGGGATGTTCTACGGAGAATATTGCCAACAAAAATATTAGTTATTAAATTTGTATACATAGCAAAATACTCCTTCTTTAAAATAAAATGTGCTCAATTTGTATAATTTTCTACTTCTAATTACCGTAAGCTTTTCAGTACAAGCTATGCACCACAGACTGATGTTAAACAGTCACATAGTGTTAGAAAATATTAAATGTAATGGGATTAAAGAAATGTTAGAAATGTCCCATTTGGCTTTTTAAAATGTTCTTATTGTGTGTTACAATGGACCTCCTGCAGTAAGCTGAGCTTCTCCAGCTCCCACTGGTGGTCAAGGATGAGGCTGTCGCTGCGAGGTCTCCAACCCGCCAGGTTCTCCTCTCCTCGCACGTAGGCCACAGAGGTGTCAAGGACACGCCTGCGACGACGCTGCATTCCTGACAAAGGGAATTGACAGAAAAGAGGATTTTAGTACTAAAAATGTTTAAAAAGAAAATTTTTTTTCTTTCTTAATTTAGTTTTTCATCACCTGGACTGCCGTTGTCTGCAACGTGGCAGAGAGTGACCTCATAAACTCCGGTGACACGATTACTGAGAATGAAAATAAAGTCAACATCTAAGACGTGATTTCCAGACGGCGTTTGTGAGACCATCAGGTAACCTGGACCGTTTATCCATGGATACGTACCTTTCTGAGGGCCTGAGGCAGCCGGTGCTGAAGAAGTTCCTGATGGATCGGGAGGCTGGAAGCTTTGTGTCACGGGAGTAAAACACCACGCAGAAGTCTTTGGTAATAACTGTCGGCTGAGTGCAGTTCTCCATCTGGAGGGGTAGGGTAATTAACAGAAAAAAAATGAATGGGAACAAAAAAAGTAACTACTAATAAACAAATGGTGCTAGCAAGTGCTGCTAGTGAAGTTATTAGTTATAGCTGTAGTAAGAAAAATGCTTTTTGGAAAAATTGAGTCCATCCTTGTAAAAGTTAGTCAGGCATACACTATATTTTGTGTTCTTTATGAAGAGCAGGATGGTCAAAAAAGTAGAATTAATATTCTGCCCAAAAATTGATGCTTATCAAAAACTGCTACCAAACTTTGAGGGTGTTGATTTTAGTGAACGAAAGTCAAAATAACTACAAACTTCACTGCACGTTACTATGACTTTAAAAATCTGCAAATTATTTTATCAACATTGTTGTTAATTGTTTTAATAAAAATATCTGCATTTTAGTTAAAAATATTTCAATGATGCTTCAATATTTTAACAAAAGGAGATAATACTGAAATAAAGAGCCCAAGCCTCATGAAAACCAGCAAACTAAGTCTACTACATTTTCTGAATAGTTCATAAAATGTAACTGTAATGCTATTATTGTACCTCCAGATAAGCTGATAGAGTGATGTAGATCTTCTCTCCGTATGGAGTGACTCTGTTCAGCAGCAGAGAGTTGTGCATGGAGCTGTCCCATGCCGCCTCGAATCGATAGAAGGTCCTGAAGTAAGAAAAAAATGGAACATGTAACCTACTGCTACTTTAAACAACAATGCAATCTATTGTCAGCATATTTTGTTATCAAAAGGAATTATTTTATTTTTTAAAACTTAAAAAACATATATTTATACCTATGATCAACGCCCAATGAAACGCTGCCATTAAAGAAAAAAAGAGAAAATAGAGTATAAATTAAAAAGTGTTTAGTTGCAGCTGTTAAGAGATAAAAATCAGCAAATTTGGCAAATCAGCAAAAAGCCAAATGTACAGTGTAATGCTGTCAAAGAAAAGAATAAAAAGCAGCCCATTTGTGTTGAAGAAATGTGTTGTTGAATATTAAAATACCATAGATGAATATAAAAAAAGCAATTGTTATGAGAGGGGGGAAAAAACAAAACGCAAAGTCATACTTGTCATCATGTTTTGGCCAGAAGTATCCAGAGGAGAGAATGTTGAGGGACAGGATGTTGGGGTCAATGATGGTCTCGTCAGCCTCTGGTGTGTTTCGAATGCGACCTGAAATGACGTATCAAGATGAGACTCTTTGCTTTTAAACTTTTTTTTCCCTCATTTGTTTCATTTGAACCTTTTTAGATAAACTAATTTGCGCCGAGATGCTACTCACCGATAACAAGCTCCTTCACCTCCTTCCACTCGATATCATTTCCTGTTTCATGAGCAATGGTAACTCTGATCCTTCTCTGTATGCCCTGTGGAGTCAAAGAAAGACAGGAGGTTGTCTCAGTTATGAAAGTCAACTTACATCTGCAAAAACATGTATTTTTGAAGATGGAAAATATAAAGAAATGTATAGAAATTGATCAAACCTGATGTAAAAGGAAAGTCCCATGGCACGGCATGCCGCCTCTGTGGTCAACGACAGCTGGGATGTAGCTGGAAACAGAACAAAATCGACAAAATACATCTGAGCACTTGCATTTACCAGTGAACGATGCATTTTCTAGCTAATTCTTTATTTGACTTAAATTTCAGTGTTCAAGAGGCAGCATAAGTAAACCGGACTCACTCTCCATTAGCCTCCAGCTCACATATCTCAAAGAAGACCATGAGGTCATATTTGGCATGACAAGGTCCAGCAGTGGAGCGAGTCAGCGTGCTGAGCTTTGTGGCTGGCACTAAAAGAAGAAAAATGACCTCATGTTGACACAAATTAACTAATAGCTTGTTTGAAACCTCCAATGGCAGACTGCAGCAAAACCAACAGGGCACAAATCGGCATTTATAACTTGCAGTTACTACACCGTTACTACACTGTTACTACCGTTATTTTGAGTAATTCACTTACTTTTAACATGAATAGGGGATGCTTCAAGTACATTATTCTTTTGTTGACTGACGACCGATTGTATTTTTTTGAAACAGAAAAAATTTTGAAGAGCATAATGTAAAAAGGAGGAATTTTAACCTAAATGAATTGAAAACCAAGAAAAAGATTTTTAAAAAGACAGGAAGTAAATATATTATGTTACTTGATACAATTCAATATTAGGTTTTTAGGGTGTTTAAACTGGTGACAAATGTTGCTGGGTTAGATGTAAATTCATAATCACAGGCCTAAAAATAGGTGTTTGATATTTTTGCCCAAGTTGTACAAGATCTGAGATCTTATGCTGCATGTAAAATAACTCATAAAAAATATATATATATATGTTACTCCAGACAAATTGTTATATTATATTCACTAATTTCTATTGACCTGGTTTGGATAATGGCATCACTCGTGGAAACTGCCTCCGGGAGGGTCTCAGAGGACTGAAAGTAACAAAAAGAGAAAGCGATCTATCAAATTAACTGGATTCTTGCAACGATATCACATCATGATTTGTAACTGTAGAAGAAGATGTCAAATTCCCTCCAGACCTGATCAAATCTTTGCATAATGGAGGGAAAGGCTGTTTCTGATAGTGTCCAAACACCTCAAAGACAATGGGCTGAGTCTTGATGTACTCCAAGAATAACTTGGTCACTTCCACTTTAATCTAATAAAGACAGAAAGTCAAATTCAAGTAGATTCGCCAGACAGTGGCCCATTTCCAGAAGCACTAATGAGCCTAGTTTATCGGTCTCTGCATTGTTGGCTGCTTACATTTTGTACATGATAGAATCCGAGCGGAGGCCCCCTGCCAGTGTTTTTCAGTGGCTCAGTTGAAAAAGCTTCATCGTGACGATGGATGAAGCTGAAAAAGTGAAATCACACACAGTTATATGCATTATCTGTCATTAAAAACGGGAAATCATAACGGTTTTAGGAAAGCATCCATTGAAGCCACCATTAAACTCACTTAAACTGGCAGAAAATGTCAGCGTATTCTGCTGAGATGCTGGAGGCCTGAAGCACGGTGACTCTGAAGGTGAAGGTGCTGCCGATCTTCAGGTGTGACAGAGCTTTTTCTGGAGACAGCTCCAGCGGAAGGTCCAGACCCAGACCTAAACTCTTCACAGGGCTGCAAGGAGGCTCCTGAATGGCTACATGGTGCACAGATGCATATAATTGGGAGTCACATTGGGAGTCTGGTAAAAATGTTGACATTTGAACAAAGTTTAGAAATGATGAGCGAATGTATTGCTAATCCGCTGACAGTGAAAGGATTTTGGACAGCTCACCTGCACAGGTGTTGTTGTTAACCTCGTCCGCTGAGATTCCTATCTCGACGTTTTGTCCTTCTCCCTCCACGAATCTGAGCTCCTCTTGGGAGGTGTTGGAGTGTGACAAACCTCCAGGACACGACTCACTCTGAAACTAAACCAAGGTAAAACTGATGCAGGTTTTCCGTTTCTTATATTTTGGACACTCAACGGACAAAAGCGTGCCGTTTCAGTTATCGGATTTTCACTTGGAGAAATGGTCTCTTTTGACGGTCAACATGGGAAATCATCACAAATACCTTCTCAAATTGGTTGTCTTCAAAGGAGATCTTGGCGGTGCCTGACTGCCTCACTCCAGATCCATAATCAGGGGCCTCCTCGTCAGCTTCAAGACCAAAACACAAGTTGAAGATCATTTCAGAAACATGTTGCTGATTTTGACTTACTACAAATGTCCTGTGTACCTGATATGGCCTGTACAGCCACCCTGAGGAAACCTTTGACCTCTCCCTTCTCACTGACGATGGCCACGCGGTGCACCAGAGGCACCGGATACAGCAGGTTACTCAGGTACACAAAAGCCCTGAAGAGAGGAGTGAAGACAGATTTTTGGTTTCAGAAGTCTTTGAAGCAGAAACAAAAATGGTTATTCTGACAATCGATCCATCGGATTAAAAAATGGACAAATTCTTCAAGGTTTTTTTGTACGACTTTGGCTTAATAACTGCTCTGAGTGTGTTTTTCCTTATACCAAATGGGCTTCTTTGAGTCTCTATGCTCCACTTAATATGTGATCTATCGCTAAATTAGTTGATGACTATTTCAATAATCAATTTATCATGATTAATTGGATTAATAATTTCAGCCCTAATAGATTATGATCATTATTTGTAAGACAACTAACCTGCCAACCAGACGGAACCAGGGGAAGCGGTCGTAGAAGGGGTCCCCTCCGGTCAGGGCGTGGTCGCAGTCCTCCACAGTGCTGCTGGGCAGCTCTGCAGCTCGGTCATACATCTCTCTCATCAGGTCCAGCCTCTGCCTGCAGCGGGCGGCATAAATGACAAGAAATCAGCTTTTTGCTCAGTGATGTCACTTTGTGGGAAACATTTCTGTTAGATGAAGAAAAGAATGGCTTTAACTTCAGGCACAGTTTTACTGTCAAAGAAGAAGAAAAATGTGAGGGTTGGGGGGGATTTCCTGGCATAGAAATAATTATCAAACTATGTTTTACTACCTGAGCTTTTCCAGAGTCCAGTAATGTGTGGCTCCATTCTTCTGATCCTGCACTTCAACGGCTACTATTGTTCGAGGAAAAGGTCGCCTCTCTCGCTCCTTAGCCAGACTGGGAGGCAGCAGGTCAGGTGGGAGCGGAGAGTAAAGAGTGTCTGTCAGCAGGACGAACTGGAACTGCACCTGTGAACACGCAGCAAGATGAACTCACAATTCACATATTGTCAAATACGTCTAGAAGCCCTGAGGAAACCTTCGACCGCTCCCTTCTCACTGACGATGGAATAAATTAGCTCCTGAACTCAAACTCTGGCCATGGAGGATGTGCAGGAAAAATTTCACTTAAAACACTAAGAAGTTAAAAAAAATGAAAAAAGTGAAACAATATGGCACAGTTATGCAAAAATGATGAACAACAAACCTTTTTCTTTAGTTCCACACTAATAGCATTTGCCTCTTTGAGGAAGATGGCATTTCCCCAGAGCAGATCCCTGAGGGAGGTGAACTGGTAGAACCGCCACTTTCTGAAAGCCCAGAGTGCCAGTTCAGTTTCACGCTTCGTCCACGGCACTGTAGACAAATACAAAAAAAACAAGAGTCAACTTTGATCAAAAGGACCTGACACTGGGGCGATTATGTTGTGAGTCTAGCTGTATCCAAAAACATCATCACCTTCCTCCTCAGGTTCCTCCTCTTCTTCAGGTGACTCCAGGTACCGAGAGTCTACTTGTTTCTGAAGGGCCTCCAGTTTACTCTCATAGTCCTAAAAGGAGCCATGAAATGTGTTTGATCATTAACCTTGTTAAAATACTGAACCCTCACCAGCAGAATCTGGAATCAAGAGGAACTTCAGATTTTTGTTGATGAGAGTTTTTTACCCACCAGCCTCTGCTGCTCAAGCAGGTTACTAGCTTCTTCTCTTTCCTTGCGGTACTGGTCTTCAAGCTCCTGAAGCCTTGAGGATTCAATTTCAGAGAGAGACTTATGACACGAAATGTAAGGATATGCCACAAAGTACTGCACGAAACAAAACAATGTTGCAGCAACGGGTGATCATTCAAACTCACCTCTGCTCCATCTCCTGCTTCATGTCTATGCCTTGCTTCTCGAGCAGCTCCCTTTGAGCGAAGGCCCAGTCCACGGGCTCCACCGGCGTCTCCGCACACGGCGTTCTCTCCCGCTCCAGGCGGGCCTGCTCCGGGTCGTTGAAGCGAAACACGTGGCTTTTACCCATGATGATGCGGTTCCCTTGAGAAAAAAATAATAATGATCACATTAATGCTGAAGTTTCCAATATCTAAAACAAATTTGTTACCGTCTTCACAGGAACTGTAGGATTTCATCACTAAAAATTGTTTCATCCCACCAGCAATTTTCATTGAAGTAAGGTAGCAGAATTTACTTACTAGCTAGTAATTTTTTACCATGTTTCCCCCTACTATAGAGCCATGCTATTAGCCGCACTTACAATTTTTTTGAAAAAAATAAATAACTGGAAACGTACATTTAAAAGCTCCTCCAGGCTTCAAGCCGCTGGTGTCTCCACCCAGCAGATGGCAGCAGAGGGCTGCGTCTTAATAAATCTGCTGGATTAAATCTGCTGGATTTATTAAGGAAGGAGCCCTACGTCTCCAAAGCCGAACCATGGTTTCGTTTTCCTCCTGTACTGCCAGATTGATAGCTTTCAACTTTAAAGCTGCATCATATGAGTTTGAAAACATTTCTCTGTCATGCTGCTGCTAGCATGTGCTTGTTCTAAATGAAAATCATCACTTTCTTCTTTGATTTCCAATTTTGACTTCCAGTGATTCACTTCCTGCTAAAACGCCCCCTGGCGGTTAAAAAAAATAATAAAAAAAAATCCACAGAAAAGCCGCACCGGGCTACAAGCCGCATGGTTCAAAGCGTGGGAAAAAAGTAGCAGCTTATAGTCCAAAAATTGTTTTGGTCATTATTTTAATCACAATAATAACAATGGATTCTCACCAGATCGCAAAACAGTGGGTGAGGTCACTCTCTTCCCATTGACATATGTCTCTGACCCCTCACATGGCTCAAGGATGACGCATCCTGGTCCAGAAGACAATTAATATTATCCGGTTTACCACTTTAACAAAACAGTTGAAATATATATTTTGATACAGGGATATTAGGTTTTACCTTCTCCCTGTGGGCCTGTTGTGCTGCTGAAGGTACAGTGCTCATCTTTAATGAAGTGGCCGCTAAGAACGATGTCTTGTCGAGTTTTGGCGTTTTCGCGACCAACCCTGAAGGCGGATAAAGTCATAAAAGATATGAAAACTGCTACAAACAGAGCTAATTCAATGTAAGAATGGGTATGCATGAAGTTTTACTTGGTAATGCCATCTTTGATGTAGTAGAGCAGACACTCAGACATTAGCGGATCCTCGTTGAGGTTCACCAGATGAGGGGTCTGCAACAGAGCTACGTTTGAGCATCAAGAGATTTTATATGTTTTGTAAGATGTTTTCATTCCTCCTTTCTCTGTCTTCAGAGAAAGACCCAATAACGGCTTACTCTTAGTTTTCAAAAAAAAAAAATCTCTTTCAGAAGTTTATTGCATGATCACAAAATACAGAATTATAAATGGGACATTGTCTGTTGTTTTGGTTAAAGTATCCAATCAACATTTTAATTTCTAAAAATCAAAATGTTCTGACAATTATTTTTAAATTAGGATTTAAAAAGCTTACTTTGTAGCATCAAAAGAATTATTTTTAAGCATACAAGTATTTCTGTGATATATACTACTTTAATAGTTAGTGTTATCTTTAACAAAAAATATTTAAAATATTAATTACATATAAAATTTATATGATTTCCTAGCCTGCCAAATAAAAATACTCAAATTAAATGAAATTATTTTTCTTAGTGTGAGATTATTCACCTGCAAAATGAAAATGAAATTAAAAGCTTCTAAACACAGTTTTACACTGTTGTCATTAAGCACAAGGGGCTAATGCAGTATTAATATGCTGCATTGAAATTTTATTAGATGGCGTTGACAAATATGTTACCTTCTTGGGAGAAAAGACACCAACAGTTCCCCCATCTTCTCTCATAGCAACACCCATCTCAGCCAGCAGGGCTTCTCTGGAGCAAGCAAACACATTTTAAACTGTTAAAATGAGTTTCAAGCGGTACATCAATACATCTATTTCAAAGGCTTATTGGATGTTGAGTCAAATATTTTCATTCTACAAATATTAATCTTTCAACTTCTGCTGTATGAAGCCAAAAATGTACAAAAGAAAATGTAACAAATACAGAAATACAATGAACAAAGGGATATTTATTTGTCGTTATTATTTTCCAATGAATGATTAAATGATTACAAGAATCTAAGATCAATGACAAACTCAGCATTATGATCTGCTATTATTCTGCTCATTATAAATATGGTAAAATTACAGCTGCAGAAGACGAAGCAGTCGTTATCCAGGTGACTTATAAACTAAAGGAGTGAGCAGACCTAAACATTAACAAAATGATTTATGCATTCTGTCCTAAGGTAATGTGAACATTTGCAACATCTATAAGGAGAGTCAATGGAAAATGAGAATAACTCATAGAAGTATTATGAGACGACTGAGAACCAGGGACAGGGGGGGAAATAAGATTACAGCTCATATTTCAGACAAACCTCTCCATCCGAATCGCCTCAGTACGACGCAGCTTCTCTTCCCAAGTCTCATTAAGCTCTGCAATGATTTTCTCTGTTTCCTGAATGTGAAAGAAAAATTTATTATGAAAATAGTCTAAATGGACATCATTCAAACTATTTTATTTTAGTTTTATTTTCAACCCATGTACCTTGAGCCTTTCGATCGCCTCCTCGCTGGCCGGGCTGAAGATGCGGTCATGAAGGTTGCTGATGGAGGCGGCCCGGCTGGACAGGGCAGAGAGCGAGGGGGAGGGACTCATTCCTGTCATGGCGTGGGTCACTGTGGAGAGATCACCCCTTTGATTGACAGCCTGGCGATTGTTCACAAAGTTCTTGTAATCGCACAGATCTGTCAGAGAGAAGAGACGGTGCATGGAAGAGCGCAAGGAAAAGAAACAAACAAGAACGGGACAGAAGGTGGGAGCGAGTGCCAGATGTTTGAGGAACGAGGGGGGGAACACGCAGAGACAAAATAAGGGGCCAGTAGGAAGGAGTACAAAAGCAAAAGAGAGAGAAGAGCTCAAATAACTGACCCAAGAAGCAAAGCTGTTTTGCTTATCAAAGCCGTTCCAGACAGTGAGAAAATATCAACTCAGAAACAAAAGTATTAAAATGTCAAGAGAAACTGAATGTGAGGAAAAGTGAATGTCCACAGTCGACAAGCCGACAAGCACCAACAAACATAAACATAAACCACACAGTCATATGTTTTCAATGCATACAGACCAAATGCATGTGATATATATAAACCAAAAATTGTTTGTTTAAGCTTTTCATTGAAACTTCTCTAAACCACGGCTCCTGAATTTGCAAGCCTCGTCACTTCTAAGATCTCCACAGGTTGCAGATCTGGTCATCAAACACGTCATCTTTCCATTCGGTGAAAAATGGTGAAAAAAAGCCTTAGAGGGCCATTTTATGCTGCAACACTCTTGGTTAGTATCTGCTACTGTGAACACCTACCAGGACACACTGAAATCTCAAAAGTTGAGGATGAGCTGATCTCCAAATTTTAATCATTTAACATTACAAAAAATAATGAACTTAAGTTTGACATTTTTGTTTTTTTTGGAATTGAGTCTGACAGAGGAAAGCTGTCAGAAAGTGATTGACCATACGAATAGATTTGATTACTTAGATATAGTTTTTCACATTTTGTCAAGTTAAAATCATTAACTTTGATGTATTTTGGGGGATTTTTATCAAATAGACCAACACAAGATTGTACATAATTCTGAAGTGCAAAAAAATTGATTATCAGAAAAAAATAGTGAGCATTTTATTTTTAATTTTTTTTATTTTTACAATCCAGCTAATGGTCTAATTATTTATTAGAATTAAAACTTCAATGTCATGCTTTCAGGGCATATTTTTCTCTCACTTTGTGCCTGTATTCAAAGTAACAGACAAGTTTAACCAAGAGGTCCCAAAGCATCACATGCCTTAGTAAAGACATGCATAAATAGCTGGTCAGGTGTCAAGTTGCTCAATGTTATGATGTCTCCTATTGGGGTGGGGGGAATGAAAATCTCCATAATGATGGGGGTAGTAAATGGAGGCCATTTTGCAAAATTTCTGAGAACAAACATTACAACAACAAGATGTCAATTTTCCAGATGCTCTGAATAAGATTTATTTGTTTGGTGTCTTGTGTGACGCCACAAATGCTTTCTTGGGATTGTAAGTTTTGTCTCTGGAGTGGAAGAATAGGAAACTTTAAAGAAAAAAAAATTATTTTCAATGCAAAGCACAGGCTTGCTAAAGTTAAACACACATTTCAAACCAGTGATGGCAGGAACGGTGCCTCGATACGCTAACAGGACAGAGAGGAAGAGAGACTGCGTGTCAAAAACATCCACGTTCCAACTTAATCCCCGGTGTTCAGTGGATGGAGGGAGACAAAAGCCCAGCACAGCGGCGCCCGGCTCAAAGTACGCGGATTCGAGTTGTTTCCGTGTGTAAGACTCACTCTCGATGATGTCTCCCAGGCCCTGCGCATACAGCAGGTCTTTGAGGCGAGCAACCTCCTCTTTCAGCTCGCGGACCAGGCGGTTGTTGGGATCCTCGTTGATCACGGCGTTGCAGCGGATCTGTTTGGCTCGATCAGCATACCTGACAGAGCAGACGCCGTAAGCACCACTGAACTTTGCTCGACTTAGACCTGAGCTATGGATCGCATCTACAGCAACAGTTAGTCAAAAATCCTCAACAGATGAAAAGTAGAGCTGCAATTTTAATTTCAGGAAAACCAGGTTTAGGTCTGGGTTGCAACTTTGTTATCAATCAAAATGAGGTTCTGTTGTGTTTTCCTCACCGAAGAGTACTTAGAGTTTCATCATAATTAATATCTGCAGGACTGAGAGCTGCCACCATGGCTGTGCGAGAGTTTCCTCCTGAAGCAAAGATATTATGAAATTGTATTAACACAAAAATAAGTGCACTCCAACAAAAAAACGAATTAAGGAATGTTTTTGTTTGCATACCTAAGTTCTCCCTCAGGAGCCAAGTCAGAACTGAATCTCTGTAAGGAATAAAACTCTCCACTTTCTTCTTTTTCTTGTTCTGTTTAGAAAGCAAAATATTAGTTGTGGTTTACTACGAGGAATAACTTTGTTCTGCTTTATTATGAAACATGTTTACTTAGTGAAACAACAAACCTTATTTGGAGCCGAGTCCTATGAATTTAAAGAGAAATATAAGTCACTCTTATTTGAACAACGGAAAACAATAAACCAGCAACAACATCATGTCGGAATCTCACCAGTTCAGCTAAAGCAGAAATGACTTTTCCAAGTGTGGTAAGAGATTTGTTTATGTTTGCACCTTCCTATAAAAAAACACACAAACAAAAATAAGCATTTTAGACACTTGAAGTACTTTCTGTAGTTTCTTCTAAGCCAAGTCCTGTATAAAAAAAAATTGTCCTCCCACCTTCAGTCGTGTCCCCTTGGCTCCAGTCGAATCAGCTCTCTCACTGCCAGCCAAGTCTACCAGACTTATCTTGCTGACCTTTCAGATAATCAAAAACAATCGAAAGACAATTAAAAATGTGCAAAGTTGGAAGAAAACTGCTCATCATACATGGATGATCCTTGTGGTGTTCCTCAAGGATTAGTACTGCATGCAAAGTTATTAGTTAAATATAAAAATTATGACAAACATCTTATTTGTTGTTGCTTGTTTGGGGAAATTCAATGGATTGACTGGATACAACTTTAGAAATGCACAAAACTTAAAGCAATACCATTCATCAACATACATTTTTGTTGGTGTAATTATTGCAAAATAATCCGGAAATATTGTAGAACCATAAAATATGTACAAAATAAAGTTTCGAGAACTACTGCAGAAATACACACATTTGCACATTTGTTGACTGATTTATTGTTTTTGAAAACGTTTCTGGCTGACATTAATGCATTTATATTTAGATGAGTTGCAAAACACGGTCATATTTTGGGTCTAGACCTTTTCTGAAGTGTTGTCTGTCTCCATGTCATGCTTCTTCTGTGTGAAGATGATGTTGAAGACAGCATGAGAGCGACTGCTGGTCTCATTCATGTTGGTGGCAGCCACAGTCCTGAAAAAGGGAGATTTGTTGTTGGTAATTCTGTCACTTTCATGGATCCGTCAGCTGCTTAGCGCTAAATGTGGTGACAACTGGAAACGACTCGGCCTCCAAGTTGTTACCTGGCCTTGTTTCCAGAATCCATCAGGTCCTGAATGTCATTGTACGAAGTCACTGCCAACTTGGACAGATCTTCAACGTACGGTCCTAACAGCGGGTGCTCTCGCACACGCAGGTTTCCTTTGTTCTTGGGGTTCAGCAGGTCGCGCACTCGCTCACAGTAAATCTCCATGTAGCTTACCTAAGAGCAGATGAAAGAAGAAATTATTAAATGCAGTTATTTGTTCTTAACAAGTCACGCAAGTAATTTAGCAATATATTTCACTTTTCTCCCCTTGAATAAATCTAAAAGAAAATACTTCTACACACACCCTGTGTATAAAGGCATTGGCAAAATTGTTTGGTTTCATTTCCACCGGTTTGCTTCATTAAAACTATAGTGTAACGGTTTAAAAGCTGGTAAAAGTTTTAAGTCTGTTCATTAATAAATAAAAGGCATTTATTAAGGGTTTGGCATCACTCACCTCCACAGAGTAAGACATGTTGTTGTCATTATTGCTGTCATTGATCTTAGTGAAAAGGTCCTCACACAGCTAGAAGACAGAGAAGCAAAGTGTGTCGGTACAAAGTTCCTACTTCCAAGGCCCAATCAAATGACAGAGCTGAAGCCCAATTATTGTGCTTTACCACCCATGAACCTGTGTTGTATAATCAGCCATAAATGTACTCCTAATTACCAGAGGTATAATCCCCTGCTGGTCTTTTTCTTGTCGTCCCATCATGGTGTAGCTTTTGCCAGCTCCTGTCTGTCCATATGCAAATATGCACACGTTGTAGCCTTCAAAGGCGTGGAGCAGCATCTCCTCTCCGATGTCCTTGTACACCTGCATCTGAGACGCGTAGTTGATGTCCTCAGGCTGCCGACAAAATGGAGACAGAGGAATTCAAGAAAGCAGACAAGTCAAAACCCTGTTGATTTTTATTTTTTTAGAAATTATATGTTTTTATTTCACTGCTGCAGACAGAAACAGTGAAATAACTCACCGTAGTGTGTGACCAGTATGAGAAGTCAAAGTTGAAGCTCTTGTTTTCTTTTGGTTGTTTTGGGTTCAGGATAGCTAAAAACAATTAAAAACAGCAAAGCAGCTTAGTAAGAAGCATGCAGATAGGTTTAGGTTTCTTTCATTTATCAAACATTTTACTTTATATAAGCAATATGATGAAAAAAGCTAAATTAATTCAAATAAAACTGATTATAAAACTATTTCTAATAAAACAAATCAGTTCTCTTTCACAATCGTTATGCTCTTATCTCTAATATACTCCTTTAAAAATTCCTTACTCAGATGGCATAATGTTATTATTTTTGAGTTTTTATGCTCAAACATAATCTTTACATCACTCACGTGGCCCCAAAATAAAATAAAAAAATATTAAATCCAGGTGTATTTTATTCATAGTTCACCCCTCAAAGATTAATAAAGAAAGAAAGAATAAATACCAAATTCACCATTAAAGAAAAAAAGTTGTATTTCTATCACACAAAACTGCAAAAGCAAAATTTAAATGAGTTATATCTGCCTTGTAATTAAAATATGAATTTAAGTTGTTGGTTCTCCATTAGTTAAGCAATAAAATGTCAGGGAGAGACAGCATGTTCACTTCATTTTGTGAGGACAGAGAACTGCAGGGTGAATCATGAACTGAGGTGCTCTTTTGTCGGTGAACTCAATCCACTGTAACAGCTTATTATAGCACAAACACTGCCCCCAAAAACTGTGCACTCAGCTGAAAGAAACACAATGCTGATGATAAACGTTAGGGAGGACATGGCTGTAAGCAGCACTTGATTTATAAAAAGGGCACATTTCAGAGGTAGGTGTAGTGAGCATCAGAATCTTCTGGCTTTAATGAGACAAATTAAAGCCTCCAAAATGCCACAAAAGTCAGAGGCTCTCCTTCTTTCACACACACACACATTTTAGATCGGCTAATTGTTGACCGGACCAGAACAACAAGGCCTCTTTTCCCCACCACCCCAAATCCTGGCAGCATGCATGATGAGAGCAGAGAAATGTTGCCGCCACTGCATCCTACACACACAGTGTCAGGACGCCTCAGGACTGACTGAAGCTTTTGTTTGTTTCTGCAGCTGCCAACATGGTGCCAACCTCACTGCCCTGTGATATGTAGCTGCAGCGCAGAGCTGCCTACAAGACAAATAGCTGAGGTGAAAGGCTTGACTGAGCGCAATGTAGGTCAGAGGAATATCATCAAGTCACCAACAGAGCGTCACCAATTGTCTCGGATTTTGTGAACGGAAGCCATTAGTGATATCAGACTTACTTATGGTTATATTTCTGAATAACACAATCTGTAAGTATTCACAGTACTAGATATGAGTGCTTAATATTTTTTTCAGATTTTATTTTCTGGTTACAAGAAAATATGTATCCAACAAATTAAAATATCAAATAAAGATTTAGATCGGAGTGTGATATGTTGATTTTTGAGATTTTTCAATCTGCTTCGTGTTTTCAGATGTTTTCTTTGTAGGTGACTTCTTGAGTGTTCAGGTCTGACATTAATCAGGCTTGGGTGTGACTAGTGAAAATAAACAGAATTTTTGTTTGTTAGAGTTAATGATTCGGTAAAGGGGGACATAAGGCATTGATTAACTTTATTTTTCCTATTTTTCTATTATGTTAAAATTTTGTCTGATATTAAAATTTACTGCATAATCAGAAAAATTTGACAGAAAAGCAAAGACAGAAAAACATCTTTACGGGACCAGCATTTTTTTCACAGCACTTTTTTATATAGACATGACCCGGACTAGCGTATGGTCATGTCTATATGACCAGCCCTAGTCCTTTTTTATTTTTTACCTAAAAAATAAAAAAACATTAATACTGCTTCGTTTCAATAGTTAGTCTGCAAGCTCTATGTACTAAAACACTTTGAAATTATCTATTTATGGACATTTATAACATAAAACTGCAGCTGTGACCCTTGAGACAGTTTAACATTATATCACTAATGGGAGATAAAGTGTATGTTTATGCCTGAATGATACTGAGTTCAACCAAAATGTGTTTTAATTAGTAATATATGTGTTGGTTCAAGTACAAACATTTATCCAACTTTAGATTGTAAGAGGTTTTAAATATCATATGAACGACACACCAGACATTCCACTATTTGGCTTCTTCTTTGATTGCCATTAAATATGAAACCAAAACAGTTTGGGAAAATAGTACAACTTGTATGTCTAAAAACATCTTTTAGACATACAAACTCTAAAAGAAACTTAAAGAGAGAATGCCTATTATTTTTATCCTGACTGTGCATTTAATTAATTAGGTCTCATTTTTTTATGTTTTTGCATGAATACCAATTTGTCTAAGGTAAAAATTATTATGGTATGGACAAAGTGGTAACCAAAGACCAGGTCAAAGACCAGGTCAAAGACCAGGTCAAAGACTGCGATCCTGTTTGTTGGGTTAGAGAAAAAACTAAAAGGAGCTTCATCATTCCTCACAAGACGGTGTTCCGCCATTTTGAATCAGAATTCACTAATCTTCTTCCACAGGAACAAAATAAGGAATAATGAGATGGAACAAGATCATAATAAGATATTTATCTTAAAAACTTTAGCCTGCTACCTGATAACCAGTTAATTTTAACTTAGGTTTCGCATGCTGAATCAAGCCGTTAACTCAACTGTTTTGATAAATGAATCCATGTTCGGTCAATTTTTGAACCAACATTCGATTTGCAGAATAAAGTATATTTAGATTGCTGGGTTTTCTTTTCAGTTCAACAATTATTATAGTATGCAAGTTACTGGGAATAATGATAATCCTCCATGTTCCATTGACATTAAAATAAATTATACAGATCAGTAGCTAATTTAAACTGAAACACGCAGAAATGTACTTTTTATTGAAAAGTCTTCATAGCAAATGACGTTACACTTACTCGTGGTGTTCCCTGACATCTGAATGATGCATTTGCTCTCCTTTCCAATCTCCCTGGAGTTAAAGGGCCGGACCCTCACCGCCACCTTCACCGAAGCCCCCGCCATCTCTCAGGTAGGCTTGTGTGTGTATGTGTGTCAACGGAAGAGCTGGAGATCTGTTTGGCTATAGACACACACCAGGAACCTGCACAGGTACAAAATAACAGGAACGGTGTTATTTATGCAAAATATTCATATCAAGCTGTTAAAAAAATATTAACAGATGGCTAGGATTGAATTGCATAAATGAGAAGAGAGCTCTGTTAGCCACAAATTGCTAACTGACACATGATTCTCCATTGTTAGGCAGACAGATAATCCCCACTGGGACAGAAATACACAGCTTCTAAAACACTCTGTCTAAATGGCTGGGTCATTATTTGGCAGGGAGCTGAACAGCATCATCTCTGCTATAGTACAATAAAATGGCTGCTTCTTTGGGCTACATCCCCACCTCAGGCCCTTGTTATGAAACCGTACCATTAAAAATGGCTTCACATCCCAAAATACATCCTTATCATATCCTTACCTTATCTTTGACTATTATCATTCTTTACACATTTTGTGGCCTCTTCCCCCCCCCCCCCCCCCACCACCACCACCTCCCCACTTACAATAAATGTTGAGCAATATATTTTAAGCCATCGTCAGCAGATCAAAAATTTAAACAAAAAAAGGTGACAAAAAACTATAGGACGCTATAATATGACATATCTGATATTTCTGAGAGCACAAATGAGAAAATCTGTCCATGTAAATATCGTATCCTCCATCTTGCTTTGCCGCACCTCGGAGTCAGGCCGCGTAAACATGGACAGACACCAACTCATCCGGCACTGCGTCGGAAAGGAGGTCACATCATTATAGTGATGTTTCATGTATATTATTGTTAATCTAATATGGGTTGATGTCATATTTATATTGACGTTAATCGTTTAAAAGGCCAACAATCCTGACGCAGCATCTCGTATATATATTTAAAAAAAAAGCTCACAAAATCGTCAACATTCACAAAACACAGAAGTTGGGGGGTGGAAAAAATTAAATACCATCACGATGAGCTATAATAACAAATATGAAGCTATAACGAGGACGGCGGTTTACCTCAGCGACTCCGACTCGACAGAAACACACAGGATGTATCCATTCAAAAAGGCGTCGGGATCCTCCGGTGGCTCTTTCTTGAATTTCGTCTGTGCTCTGTGTTTTCTCTCGGTCCTCGGTAACCTACAGCATCACTTCCCTCGGCGCATCCATACATGGAGAATCCGCCGGGGAAACGGGGTGTCAGTCAGCCTCAGCCTCAGCAGCAGCAGCAGCGGTGCGTCAGACACAGAGACAGGAGTGGGAGACGAGGGGGCTGAAGGGGGGGGGGGGGGAAACGCGGATCCAAACGCATAAACAGGAGGATGGTGTGCGCCGTCACTCCGTCGCTCTGATGGTGCTGAAAATGGCGGCGCAGCTGTGCCAGGGATGCTGGGAGGGGCTGATGAGATCAGCATCAGCATCATCAGCGAGCAAAGAGAGAGAGAGAGGGGGGAGGGGGGGTGGTGAAGCACCACGAATTTCATTCCCTTCGCTTGAAAAGCTGCTCAGTCTCGCTATGCATCAGTAGGTTATTTTATTCTACATTTGGAGGTTTTGTCTTTAGTTCTTGTTAAAAAAAATCACTGGAGCTGCATTGCTGCGAAAAACCATACACACCCTCAACATATTCCCTTTCCACGTTTTTACATGTTTCAGATCATCAAACAAATTTAAATATCTGTACACATTTTAAATATCAGACTAACTTAAATACAAAAAATAATCTGTTTTAAAATTATGATCAAATCCAGCCTGTGGTCTGTGAGATAATTAATTTGCATTCAAACTGTAACATATCAGCTGCTGTCAATAATTTTCTATAACTGATGAGAAATTCTTGTCTTTGCAGAATTCTTTAGATTTCAGTCACATAGGAATATTTTGTTGAGCATGAATACTTTCTTTAAGTTCATGCAACAGTGTCTCGATCATCCAGACTTTGACAAAATCGTCTGGACGAAACCGTACCATTAAAAACAAAATCACGTTTGATTATTTTGTTTTTTGTTTCCTCTCGTTTCACTTAATTTCAGACAAACATGTATGGACTGGCTGCATAAACCAAGTGCATTTGAACCAAAGGCCTCAAACTGATTTCCATTCTCTTTTAGGATTTTCTACACAGTTAAAATGCCAGTGTTGAATTAACACCCAAAAGTGTCTATATGTGTTTAAGTCAGCGGGTGTTAAATTAAACAACACAGAGTGTCACATTAACATTTACAACGGTGTTAGTGTTAAAATATATTAAAAGTGACACCAGTGTAGTGCTGATCACAAAACATAATGTGGTGTTAAAAAGTAAATAATTGACCCACAAGGTGTCAATATTAATCAAATCCAGTGGAAAATATTCAAAACAATACACAGAAATGGAAAGTTTAACTTTTCTTAAACCCATTTCAGTGTTATAGACCAATGTTAATTTGACAAAAAAAATGGGTGTCAATCTTTTAACACTTTCAAAGTATTACTTTCACAAATTTTGTGAACTCAATTTTGTGAACTCAGTTACAATTTATCTTCTGTTCTTAGATTTTTTCTGAAATGAATGCAGGATAGAAGTTTCTATCAGGATATCAGGATATGAATGCAGGATAGAAGTTTCTATCCTGCATTCATTTCAGAAAAAATCTAACAGAAGATAAATTGTAACTGAGTTCACAAAATGTGCCTTGATATTAGCAACTCCCTTGATAAAGGCACAAGGTATGTTTATGATGCAAGTACACATTTTAAATACAGTATGACCTCAACTGTGCATTTGTTTAATTCTAGGTTGTAAACAATAAGCCAAATAGGTTATTTTAAGTAAAGAGGGGTATTGATATTAAACCTCAAAATTCAGGTGTCATCTTTAATTGGGGGAGTTTGCCACATCAATCCCCTTAACACAACATGTAATAGTAAAGGCACGTCAAACAGAATAGCAGAACAAAACCCACATTGATAATTGCCCTCGCTAAAATAATAGTAACACTGCCAATATGATTCAGAGATATTTTAATGCAGGCTGTAAGCATAATAACAAACAAATAAAAGCTGTTATACGATGTGAAAGTACAGGAAACACACAATGAGAACAAAACAGAATGGTGTGACCTATAAATATAACAATTTCACAACAATTGCTGACAAAGTTAAAAAGTACAAACTTTGTTTAAGTCAGAATAATATTTGTTGAAAACCTAAACTACGTGTAATGTCACTATAACGGATTTATGTATTTCTAGAAAGCCGTTCTTCTCCTGAGTTCTTCAACATTAGTGAAGCTGTCTCTGAAGTATATTGTCCCGAGAAAACAGAAAAGCTAATGTCACTTATTTATCTTCTGTGTAATTATTTACCCAGTCACCCAGACGTCTACATTAATGTACAGTATTAAATTGACAGATTTGTTTTAATGTTTCACTTAGATGGTGTGAAGTTTGGAGCTGATGTCGAAACCGTTCAAATTTTAATAACTCTTGCGACATAACATCAGTGGTGTTTCAGTTTAAGCATGCACAAACAAAAGTTTGTAATGAGAATTCAAACTTTTGAAAAACGTTATGGATGACTGCATGTTCTCCTTTTTAAACGTAACACCATGAAACACTTTTGTTGGAAATTTGTTTAAAGTGGAAATCATGAAATCATTTTAAAATTTTGTACAGAGCATAAACATAAAAAAAACCAAGAACTTTGACTGCCTTTGGCTGGGTGTTTGTGTCTTTATATGGGTTGGTGGGTGGATGCATTGGCCTGCCCCACTTCCTCAACCGAGACACCGGATTGGCTCTCTGAGAGGAGGCTCCTCTAAACATCGCAAAGGCTGCTGTGACAGACGGAGCAGACAAAGTCAACAAATCACCTCAAACAAACCAACGTCAGCCGGTTCTAAGCTGCCAAGTGCAGTACTTTGGTTTCAAGAGTTGCAGATCTAAACCAGAAATGCATCACCAAAACTAGTCCTGGTCATGGACAGACATTCCTTACATAAAGACATTCATACCCTCTATTGTATTAATCACAACAATAACCCAAAGCAGTAACGCATATTTGAAAACTATTTAGAAATGAGAAACCTGGAGAGGTGGCATACTTTTATACTAAGCCTGTTTACGCCTAAATAAAAGAAAGCACAACAAACTGAAGTCAGGAGTCACCTTATTAAAATATGCAAGTACGGCTATTTAAGCCTCCAGTGGTTTGTTAGAGATCAAACATCATGAACATCATACCAGAAAGACCAGGATTCAGGTTGTGAAGAATTTTAGAGTGGGTTGGAAGCAATATTCAAAGCTCTAACTATATTAGAGCACTTTTCAAACTATCATCTAAAAATGAAAAGAGTCTGGCACACCAGCAAACCTGCAAGAACTTGGTCATCAACCAATAGAGAAGCATTTATGAGGCTCATGGTAACTCTGGAGGAGCTGCAAAGATCTACAAGCAGGAGAATTTGCATCACAGTGGTGCAACCCACAAACCTGACCTTCATGAGGCAATGGCAAGAAGAAAACCGTGACTGTTGTCAAATGAAACCAAAACGTAACTCTGGTGTAGATGCAAAAACACAATGCGTGTCAAAACACTGACGCTGCACCCTGTCCGCCAGGACACTGTGGAGTGATATAGATCACCACATGTTCCTCATTCAAGCACTACATCCAACTGAGGACCTTGGGTGTAACTTGACCCCAGGCTAGGATGTGCAGAAATATAAATCTGTAGATTAGCAAAGTAGATACACATATTTGGAAACTTTAAGCTGTAAACCCTACAAAAACATCTTTAAATTACTGATTACAACCCTTTTAGATATTTTTTAGTTAAAAATATTTATTAAACCATGTTTTCAACTTCAATTTCACAAGAAAAAGCTACTTTTTTGTCCTCTTTCATATAGAATTTCATGAGAAGATACTGCACTGGTCATAAACTGAGACACTGTGCAAAAGTTCAAGGGGTGTGGATACGTTTGCTCTGTAAAAAAGCTCAAACAATGTTATTTAGCAAAACACTTACAACATAAACAGAAGGGTTCATGGAGCATCCTGTTCTCTTACTATTAACAGTTTGCTGCCGTACACTTTGTTGCGTAAAATGACGCACGCCCCTTACCCACAAGGTCAAGGACCTGTCCGTTTTAAATGTTCACCCAAACTCACTTCCAGGCTCAGTCTCTGCATCTCTCATAGGTGACTTCCACCCCTGTAGGCTTCTCTGGTTCAGGACTCCGGCCGTTATGCAGCGGGCTTTGTTCGGCCGGAGCGCGTCGCTCGCTCAGCTGGCGGCAGCGGCTCTCGATGGTCCCCTCGCGGCTCGGAGCGTCCCGCTGCTGCAGCGCCTGGAACGCTCAATGTCCTCCGTCTCTATCCCGCCGCCCGAATGCATGCTGCGGCCGCTAGAAGTGCCCGTGCGTTACCTGTTCGGTCCGGGGCCTTCAAACGTTCCTCCACGTGTCTTGGCAGCAGGAGGAAAGCCTATAATTGGTCACCTGCATCCAGAAATGTATGAGGTAACTGTTCTGACAACCAGCAGGATTCAGTTATCTCAGAATTGGTTTGTTGCGAGAAAATGAGTTTCATTTGGGTTGTCCTTTGGTCTTTGAAGATGAGGTTCCATTTTATTATTTTTGAGAGATCTTTGATACATTTTTGTTATTTGGAGAGATGTTGGCGGTTGCGTACTAGCTTTTATTATCGCCACTAAATTGCTAGAGTTTTCTTTTTAAATGAGCAAACCACATATTTTATCTATCTATCTATCTATCTATCTATCTAT
>CAEGAF010080289.1:0-11938 GCA_903067075.1 Micropoecilia bifurca | reverse complement strand
ACCCCACCACCCCCCCCCGCCACCCCCCCCCCCACCCCCACCCCCCGACCCGCACCCCCCCCCCCCCCCCTCGCACCCCCCCACCCCCCCCCACCCCCCCAGCACTCCCGGCTGATGCAGCTGAGGGGTCCATTCACATGCAAATCGTCATTGATTTCCATTCCGCTGCGTCAATCTGGGAGAACCCCAAGGAGAGGAAATGGATCGCATTGGCACCAGCATGATTCCATAGGAAGAGAGGTGTATAGGCATCTTCTCGCTTCACTGTCCCTCTGGTTTCAGATCAGCCCGAGCTGAAGCACATGGACAGGATCCTGCTGAAGCAGAGCCACGCAGCCCTGGCCACCTTCATCCTGGAGGCGGTCAAACACAACGCGGACAAGTCCACCGTAAGGTAAGGCAACGGCAGGCCCAGTGTGGAAATCAGAGGAGCTGATGGGGTTGTTTCATGTTGCACCATGAAACTCTCCAGGTCTGCAGCAGTGGATGCAGAATCTTATCATCTTTTGCTAGAAATGTCTTTCTGCAGGAAAAGGGGAAAAGTTGCTTGCTCACGCTGTTTGGCTGCACGTTGTTGAGAAGTGATTATGTATGAAAAGAGGAGCAAATGGAGGGAAATGTGCTGACGCTGCATTAAACGCTGATCAGCGGTGACCTTTGTTTATGTTGTGCTTTAACTTGAAATGTAGTCCCTTTTTGCAAACATTTTGTGGTGTATGTTAAAAACTCTTGACGTTTAGGACGTCCGACATGAACTTGGAGGAGGACACCCGTCTCTGTGCATGTCTGGGACAACATTCAGCTGTGAAAACCTCAGAATTGAGGTGTTTCTTATGGAGAAGCATCAATAAATCAGCGATTGACTGTCATTAGTGAAAGGGAGACCCAACACCAGGGGGAAGAAAATCAGTTCTCTACCTCTTCACTAATCGATTCAAAACTAAAAACTCGTTATTTTAAGTCGACATACACCAACAGCAGGTTACCTGACGCATTTTCGTGAAAATAAAAATCAGGTGAGGGTCAGTGACTCGTTCTGTTCACTCATCGTTTTCTGATGGATTTAAAACTGCTGCCTCTGTCAAGAAACCTAAAGGGATGAATGACACCGTTTTCTCATTGAAATGCTTTGTAATTGTAAAATAAAATTGGAATCGGTTAAAAATCACAGTCGGATTTCGAATGATATCAGAAGTCGGTATTGAAAACGGCTGACTGGTTCATGTCTGATTTGCTACTTGTCTTGTGGTTTTTTTTTTTCATTCTAAAACTAGATGTTTGGCACAGACTGCTGTCATTTCACAGTGTCTCAAAGTTTCATTCATGATCTCAAATCCTTTGTTCTGCTTCAACTGTGTGAAACTATAATGTAGAAATGAAAAAGACATTTCTGTGCCAAACAGCGCAGGAAAAAAAAATAAATAAAGGAGTCTCAGTTGGGTTTGTGTACCAAAACAAAACCACAACTTTCCCTGAATTTTTTTTGGGAAAAAAAATAACAGTAACCTGATTTATTGTACACTCATCAGTGGAAGCACTCACACTCACTTATTTGACAAGATTTTGTCTGCAAGTTTTAATCTGACCAGAACAGACAGATGGCCCAAAAGCTTTGGAAACATTGTGGAAAACTAAGAAGTTCATTGTTGGTGTGTGTTTTTTGAGATCCGACCCAAAGTTAGATTCTCCTTGACAGAAATACACAAAATGCTGGAGGATATCTTGCACATCACAGTCTGATAAAAGGCTGATTAAATGGCTTCATCAGAACATTTTAACATAAAGACAAAACAATTCAAATAAAAAGGAATAACGTGATTTAATTGCTGTTGCTTAAAATGCAGCAGCACTGGATATTCCTTCTCCTGTTTTATTACTTTAACATCCTGAATGTGGATTTTATGATAATATATTACTCAATAATGATACTCAATTTAGATATTGATTTTGATACATTAAATTATTTTAATGGGTGGTGCTCTTTGGTTTTCAATAGCGTGACTTCCAGTTTTTCTTTTTTTTAGGATTGGAATTAATTCCAGGCAGCCATATTTGTTCCTCTTTTAAGCAAGGTCAAGGTGTAAAAAAAACCTTCTTTCAGCCAGCTGACTGGCAGTTGGCAGCAGCAGTTGGGAGAGAATCGGTGTCGCTTCAAGCGCTTTATGTGGGATCCTATCAAAGTCAGCTTAAAGCACCGTACTGGAAAACATTTTTGTTCACCTTGATACCGATAACCAACCCATGGCTCCCGCTGATACGGATGAAATTCGAGTTTTCCGGTCTGATTTGAATCTAAACAAACATAACTACGAGATGCTTTAAAATCAATCTATGCAGCTTTCGGATTTCCTCCAGGAAAAAAAAGTGTTATTGGACTTCAATAACAACAGCATAATCTTCTTGCTTTGCTTCATAGGATGCAGGTTGAGTGAATTGTGTCCTGCTCGCTTAATGTTTTGCAGTTAGATGGTGTTTGTGTGTTTTCACCCATGCACGCTTATGTCACAGTGCTGAAGCTTTTCCATTGGTCGAGATGAAAGTATCACAAGCAAACATTTTGAGGAAATCGCCTCTTTGCTTCAGCTCCAGGTTCATGTTCAGCACCAAGTGTTCCAAATATTATGTTAATGTCAAAGAAAATAGGGTGTCGACGATCACATCATAACGTTTTCTGTAAGATGGTATTAAAGATAAGTGACTTAGCAAAAGCAAATAATAATGATAATAAAAAATATGTGAATTTAAGTGCGTCTGTTTCTTTCTTGCAGCTCCTGCCTTGAGGAGCTCACATTCAGCACAGACAGAATAGAAATATTCTTCAGCACATATCAGGTCACATCATGTTGATCTTAATAAATAAAAAATAATACATTTAACCACTGCAGGTCTGACTAACTTGTGTGGGTGGTAAACTGGGGTTTGCTTTGTTTTACAGAAACATACAAAAGACATAGAGCGCCTGTTGAGCAGGTAAGAATAAAAACTGGAGATTTTTTTTAAATTTTTGCCTCTGATCTCATTCAGGATAAAAACTGATGGATGCTAAGATTCTATTACTGAACAGAATAAAGTTTTTGAAAGACTTTTGTGTCATAAAAAATGAACTTGGTGGTGGAGATGAAGATGTGTGTGTGTGTGGGGGGGAAATGACTGGATAATGTGTTGATCAGGGCTGAGAAAGTATAATTATCAGCAAACTGGTCTGGTATGAGATTTGGACAAGAGGACCAAAGCGGATGGATTTACCTTATAATTTCCTAAACCCCAATAACATATCATGAATATTAAAAAATATATCTATTTGAGGATGAAAGAAATTGCTAAATATATTTTTCTTATTGGTGTGTTTATTTTGATGTGGTCTCCAAAAAAATAAACTTTCTGTATACGCCCCTGGCAGATTGGACGAACCTATAACAAATTCAAAAGCCATTCGATTAATCAAACTGTACACAAGTTGCTCCAACAAGCTCTTCCCTCTTCTAACTTTCCCCTCTTTCTAGCCTGGGCAGACGTCCACCGCACATTAACGACGTATCATGGCGTCTGCAGTACCACATGAAGGTACAGACGCGTTGCGCCAGAACCTGTGCGCCTCCCGCAGTTGTTTCTGCGCCATTTGTTATGTGACGCTAACAGTGTCGCTCCTCCTCCTCCTCCCCCATCAGAACGGGCAGCTGGATAAGATCAACGAGCCTTTCTACCTGATCTCACTGAACACCGAGGTAACGGCTGCGCTGTTTTCCTGCAGCTTCTGTACGAGTGCGCAACAAAATGGTATATTTGCTTATTTTATTTTTATTTTTTTTTTTGTCAGAATGAAGGATCTTCGGATGATATCAACTTCACCTGCACAACGGAGCAGCTGCAGGTAACAGGGGGGGATTCAAGCTCAAAGTATTATTTGTGCTTGTAGAATGGAAGTTGGAGCTGAACTAAATTGGATTTTGATCTTCTTCCTGGTCTGCCCGGCTTTTTCTCTGCCGCTTCGGATTTCTTTTTGTCTTGTTGTTGCTGGAAGTGACCCGTGTTTTTCTCTATTCCAGGATCTGGTGTCAAAGTTGAAAGATGCTGCCAAGAGTGTGGAGAAAGCCAGTCAGATGTGACGCCCTGCAGCTACAGCAACTTCACTAACTTTTGTTGTTGTTGTTGTTGTTAATATTAGTTCCTGTTTTGTACACGAGTCTACACAACGTCACGCATGTTTGTGAATAAAATCAAAAATTAAAAAAAAGCATATATTTGTCATTTGAGTCGTGCAAAAACTTTGACATTTTCTCAACAACCTTCTCATCCGACACGTCGGTATAGAGTTTTGATTTTATTCTTTCCCCCCTGAAACTCTTGACAAAAACTTTTTTTTTAATTGACTTTTTATAGTTTTAAACTGTAGTTTGATGCCATTACCGTTCACTTCCAACAAGATGCTTGGAGCCAAAAACTTACCGATTAATTGCCTGGAATTTCATCCCCCCTTTTTTTTCCCCCTCCCGAGTTTTTACACCCACATCAGCTGCAGCTTCAAAGCTCCTCAGTTGGAGCTGCGCAGCGGCTCGGATTCCATAAACATCCCAAATTCCTCCATGCTCAGCCGGGCTGCGAGCATCAAGACCCGAGATGCTTCCGAGATGCGTTTTATTTTCATTTGATCCTATTGCGTTTTACACGAGCCCGTGAAAACAAAATGTTTTGACGCCATTTGTTAGTGCGTCGGTCTTTAGAGGAGAGCTTTAATAAAGCAGCTGCCTTCTGCTACAGCAGTCTGTCTGCATGAGGGCAGCCGCTTGTGCTTTGCGGTTATTTTTAACACCATGCGAGGCTGGGGCGCGTTATAAAAGTAATGCTCCGCCGATCGCGGCGCAAAGTGGTGGAAAAAGTGCGTGAACGTGGATTCGGTGAACTCTAGAATCACGTTACCCGAGGGAATAAAACCCCCAAAACAATATATAAATATAAAAAAAAACACTCGGACAGCGAATTTCTCTGCGCCTTTAAGCGACCGCTTGCTCGCGTTTTATGCGCAAATCGCAGCGTCTTGCGTGGTTTCGCTTTGAAAGAGGGAAAAGAAACTCTATCATGCGCACACCTTTTGGTTTTGTTGCGTTTCGTGTCACCCACGCAGGATATTATTTTTTTAGTTTTTTTTTTTTTTTTGGGCAAACCTTCATACACCGACAGTAATTCCAAGGCACCCTTAAGCAAAGAGACCACGTGACCACGGGGCGGTCGAACTACAAGCCATTTTGGGGACTGTGTCAGTTTCCACGGAGCACAAGCACATACACACACACGGAGAGAGAGAGGGAGAGAAAGAGAGAGAGAGCGAGAGAGAGAGCGAGTGCTGCGTTTCAGCTCTAGAGGCGAAGCGGATATTTTGGAGGCAAAGTTATCAGTGCTGAAGTGGACGGCTGTCGGAACCGAAGCGACGGGATTTGGATCCGTCGGATCGGGATTACGCGCAGGAGGCAAACGAAGGAGTTTTGTGCCCCCCCCCCCCTCACTTCTCCTCCTTCCACTCCCCCCCTCACCCTCCCCTTCCTCCTCTCGTCTTGGCGCATCTGAAATGCGCTGCGCTCCGCGGTAGCGCTCTCCGCCACTGACAGCGTCTGCAGCCCTGCTTCAAGATGGCGGCTCGGCTTCTATTCATTTTCTGCTGATCTGCCTCCCAACTTTCATTGTCTCCGCCGCGTCGAGAGCCGCCGATCGCCGGCCGAGCCTGCAGGTTTGTCCCCTTCCGCCTCGTCTCCAACTAGCAGCGGTGAAAGGCGACGATTAGGTGGCGAGCTTTTGTGTTTTTCCACCCTCTCTCTCTCTCTCTCTCTCTCTGTCTCTCTCCCTCCGCGCTGAACCGATCCAGCGGTGGATGTGAAGCTCTATCACGGACGTGGAGCCCAGTGTGTCTCCTGCGCACTACTTTTCTTCCCCCCCCTTTCCTCCGTCTTCCTGCAAAAACAGATCCGTTCTCGGTCATAAAAGCCAATTATTGCACACTCTCGCTGGCAGACGCGTGGCCCAGAGCTCGGTTAACCGGCTCTATAGGCTGGTGTCGGTGAACGTTCGCTGTGCGTCGTTTGGATTTATGTAAAGTGGGAGAGCCGACGCGAACCGAGCTGAGTCGCCTGCGACGGCGGCGGCGGCAAGTGCTTCAAACGCTCTGCGTGGGCTCGGATCTCCACGCAGGGGCTTGATTTTATAGAGGCGGGATGGTGGAAGGGTCCCGAACCGGGTCCCGTTCGACGTTTGCGCGAATTCGAGCCGGTTTCGGATTTTTGAACTTAACACGGATGGCTACCGGAAACGTGCCGTGGAGGTGAAGCGTTTCGTTTGCGTCTTAATTATTTCATTAGCGGGGATCGATAGGTGGTTGATTGTTGGGAAATAAGAAAGCCTGCGTGTTTTTCGACCGTTGCGTGGCGGTTTTGTCTGGATTGGATGGTTAAAGTTAGAGAAATTTAAACCAAAAAACAACAGGGCGAGACGTCGGGGTGGATACAAAGAGGTGGCGGAGTCCAAAGCAGCCGAAGCGTCTATTAAATTTACACGAACTGTTGCCAGAACTGGATGTTTGTTTTGTTTTTATTGACGTGCAATATTTTCAGCTTTCATCCAGCTTCATTGCATGTCCACGGTGTGTCTTGTACGGTCGCCTATGCTGACAGATCTCCTCTATCACGCGGAGGGAGAAAAAAAATCAGTGTTCATTAAGAAAGCTTTAATAAAAGGGGGGAAAAAACTAGAATATTTTTTCATTGTTGGTTGTTTCGGGTTAACATCCTTGCTATACATGTGATCGTGAGGTTTTGTTCAAGTGAACTGAAGCTCCAATAAGTTACCTTTTATTTTTTTTGTATATTCCACTTTATACATCCAGTCACAGCGGCGGAGGAGATTTTAGCTTTAGTTTTTCCTGCTGTTTTTCTTCATTTCATTGGGTTCTAATTATTATCTCAAAGTTGAGATTTGTCGAGCTGTTTGCAGGACACGCTGTGACAGGCAACGGTGCCGATTGAGGACAAACGAGCAGCATCTCTTTGGGTCAAATGCGAGGAGTTTTGGAAATCTAGACTTGTGCGGCTTTTTTTTTTTAATTTATGGCTTATTCTCCATAAACTACTGAGTTGAGTAAATGAATTCAAGTCGGAACGGTGGATACAGTTGGGAGCCAATCTTCCTACTGATCCTCTGAGGTGAACCATTTATTCAAGAATAAACTTTTTTTTTTTTGGGGAGGGGGATCGACTCGAAGTCATGTCATAAACGGGAGCAAACAGCTCAGCTCCCACAGGACGGAGGAGGGAGAACAGTTGTCCAAACACCAGGCGATCGATTAATGGCGCAACAGGCTCCTCCTTGCATATATGCGGACATTATCCATCACTGTGCGGGTCTGTGGCATCCATTGGAGCCGAGACGCTGTCCAAACTTGCCCTGTCAAGGGGTCTGGTGAGCCTCAGAAGGGGTTTGGTGCTGATGGTGGGAAAGACTGGCTCAGTCAAATCCAGTATTTGTTTATTATTTTATTTTGTTATATTTTACCCCCACCCCCCCCCACCCCCCCTAAAACCATGACCTCTGTTGGCTTTACACTTACTGAGAACTTTTATTTCTGGAAAAAACAATAGTATCTGAGAGGAGTTCATGTCGACATTTAGTTTAAATTTGTGTTGTTTTGCCTCCAATCCAGCATAAAGTTTTAAAGTGTAAACAGTATAAAAACAGAGCTGGCTTGAGGTATAAGCAAACTAAGCTGCCGGTTAGAGCTCAGAAAGGCTATGTGTGTCATAACTTGTTTACAGTTTGTAGTGGATCAAGAATGAGTCGACTTGTAAATGCCCTGGATTATTTTTAAGAAAACGATGTAAAAATGATTTAAAATGGTTGGATCTGGATTATAGTAATGCATAATGCATTTTTGCTTCAGATTTCATTTGTTATTGTTGTCATTTATTTATTTATTTTTTTTGCTGTCACTTTAACATGTTCTATTTTTGGTGCCTGTGCTGGGATCACACTTCATGCTGTAAATGTTTGCAAGTGAATAGCAACATGTTTAATGTAATTTTCCTCTTAGTGCCTGTAAGTACGGCTGATTAAATTTGACACATCCATCTCAACACCAAGTCTGTATTGGAACATTGTGACTTTTTTTTTCCTTTTACCTCATCTTCACCATTTACAGCTTTTACCTTCCAAACTAGTTATCCCAAGTATTTTGTATTAAATAAAAGAAGCAAACTGACGCAAACAGTCAATTAAGGAGATTCACTGTTGGGTGTAGTTATATGCACAATGAGCAAACAAATTTTAAAAAAGGGGGGTGGTGCTGTGGTGGCTATGTTGCCCCCAAATCAAAATCTTCTTAAGACTGAATTGAACCTTTGGTCGGCACTGCCGATGAGCTTTACCCACAACTCACTTCTGTGAAGTTACTTGTTTATAAAACAAATATGCGCTGAAAGGTAATGGCCAGACTGCGTGAGAGGCTGGTTCTGACGCAGAACAAATGCAGCCTGTGTTCCAGTTTGCTGGTTTAACTTCGGCGCAGCCTCTGCTGTCTGGCCATGTTGCTGCTGCTGCTGCACTGTGCTTATTATCGCACACACGCCATGAAAGCGAAGGACTGCTGCTCGAAGCGAAGCAGTTCTCCGACTGGGACACCGTAGCCTTTAGCTCTTTATAGCCCAAAAGCTTCGGGTTTATGCGGGGCTTCAATGCGCCCCCTCTCTATCGTAGGAAACCCCGCAGCCCCGCCGAACAGATATGAGCTTCTCTGTTTTCTCCCCCCTCCCCGCCCCCCCTCTACAAAATGGCAGCCGTGCTGTCGGCAGCCTGGCAGTCCAGCGGCGGAGGGGACGGAGAGAGACTCTCGGTCCCTCCTTCCTCCTCCTTCCCGCTCAGCTTCACCGGCGGCTCGCCGACTTTTTGTTTTGTGTTCGACGTCCTGCGTCGTTCTGGTTGGTCACTGGCGAGCCGCCGCGCGAGCTCAAAGCAATGGGAGTTGCCATAGAAACGGTCAGGTTCCCCCCCCCCCGCGCCCCATCTCCCCTCTACCCTCGCAGGCGCTCGCCGCCTGTGTGACACACCTGACGCAACTAGCGGGAGCCTGGAATCGTCTCTCCCCGGTTGACCCTCGCGCGGGCTGACAATCCGCCTTTTCTCAGCAAATTCTGCTCTCGTGCATATATTTCTATATGTTAAGCGGCATTTAAGGGTTTGTTACTGGATTGGTGCGATTTATTCCCGGTGACAAACACTCGCTAGGTGTAACGTCTCCAGCTGTTTGACCATTTAAAGCTAATTTTGACACCACGAATTGCATAAAAAAAACATGTAGAGTTGATAAAGCTGACTGGTTGACGCGTCATTTTTTAAATCTTTTTTATTTTTATTGTTTCAAAATTTGAATCACCTCCACATTTGGATCCTGCCTGCCCCGTTGCTTCGTTGTTATAACTGCTTTAGATGACGGTCGTATAGAGTGGCATCGATTTCCCCATGATCTGATTGATTTATGATATTTTCCTGCCTCCTTGCAGACTGAATGCCATGTCACTCCCCATCAATCTGCCTCAAAAGGAAAAAAAAAACCTCTGCTTTCGGTTGGTTATTTTTTAATTAGCATAAAAGATGGTGTTGATTTAACAAAGTCAAGCAAACATCTTTTCCCGTCCAAATGGTGCTCTGGACCATCAAGCCTTTGGAGGATGACTCAATTAAAACATACCTTGGGGTTTTGGTTTGAATATCATAATGGATAGTGATTCTTAAAAATATGTTTTTAAAAAGTCTTTCTAAAATCCTAGTTAACAATAAAAGTCTGTTGCTCCTCAAATGGTCAACATTTCTACTCAGGTAGCATCTGCAGCAGCCATCCTGACACTTTCCCTCTTTTCTTTCCTTCCCATGCAGGATTTTTCTTTTTCTTTTTTTTTTTTTGTAAAGTTCTGCCAACATGCATCGGACCACCAGGATAAAGATCACCGAGCTCAACCCTCACCTCATATGCGTCCTCTGTGGAGGATACTTCATAGACGCAACCACCATCATCGAATGCCTCCACTCTTGTAAGCACTGTTTCGTCCCTCAGCACAGATGTAGCGCCCTCATTTTTTTTCTGACTGATATTTTTTTTCTCCGTTGCAGTCTGCAAAATGTGCATTGTACGCTACCTGGAAACGAGCAAATATTGTCCCATCTGTGATGTACAAGTGCATAAAACGAAACCCCTGCTCAACATTAGGTGAGACAGTGTTGTGTTGAAGTCGCTTTCTTTGACACGTTTTGCCTCTGGGTGTGTCTTTTTGCTATTAATCACAGATGAAAAGTGCTATTATGTTTTGCCACTCTTCCTTTTTGACTTGCCCTTTGTGTGGATGAATCAGCCATTCATTGTCATATGTGTAAAGGCTGTAATTTCTCTGCTCATCCAAAACATTCAACCTGCTGTGTCAGAAGTTTGTGTTTGAACATGACAGGAGTTTTTCCATTTTCTCTGCAGGTCTGACAAAACTCTGCAGGACATTGTGTACAAACTGGTTCCAGGCCTCTTCAAAAGTAAGAATATTGGAATCTCTTCACTGTGCAAACAAATCTATAGAAGTGGGAGCTTGTGAACGCTCTCCAGTTCTACAAATGTCGACATTTAGGCAGTATTCATACTCTGGTGTGGATCACTTTTTGTAAGGTTGTGAAGTTTTTAAATGCTATATTTTGAGATTTCAAAGTGAAGTAGCTATTAGAAGCTGTTCCGATTTTAGTGCTGAGGTGAAATGAGAAATTATGGACACTGTTGGTTCTGATGTCTTGCAAAGTGCTATTGGTAAAGAAAAATCAACCAATACGTGTCCGACTTGTTTGAATTGTGACATTTTTGCACTTTTAAAAAAAAGATTTTTTTTTAAACCTCTTCAGATTTGTTGCCATCTATCCATAATGTTGAAAAATGTTACAAAAGACCCAAATTATTTCCACAAGTCATCCCATTTTGCTGTGTTTGATGGTGAAATCATCACCCTGGTAGCATTTCCTCTCTTTAAGAGTCTGTGAGAAGTCCAGCTGTACTGACTTGTCTTCCTGATTTTGTGCAGATGAAATGAAAAGAAGGAGAGACTTTTACGCAGAGCATCCTGTAGATGGTGAGTCGAAGATCCAGCCTTTTGATATAATTTATTTTTCCTCTGTAACCTGTACATTTTCTTTGTTTATAAAGCTTCCAATGGTTCACATGAGGATCGTGGAGAGGTGGCGGATGAGGATAAGAGAATTATCACAGACGACGAGATCATCAGCCTCTCCATCGAGTTCTTTGATCAGACCAGGTGAGCTTTTGTTCTGAAAGTACATGGAAGCGACTTTTATGAGGACATAATTAAAGAAATTTAACATTTAGTTCATTTGCAGTTTATTATCTTTCTCTGTTAAATTGCTCCAAAATGTTACTTTTACGTTGGTAATTTATCATTTGTTGTGTCTGGAAAATGAAAAAATCCATTTGGATTTTATTGTACTTGAGTATTTAACATAAAGGGAATACATAGTGGTATTTGTTTAAAATGTAAAATATTTATAATTTACAAATATCACCTATTATAATATCCAGTGGATTTTGTCCAATGTGTCATTTGTAAAGAGTCCTTTTTGGTTACCATGGGAAATTACATAAAAATTAGTGCAAAACCATGACTGTTCCTTTTTTTTTATATTTCTGAAATCACAAAAACGAAATCATACTTGCTGAGAATAAATTGGTAAAAACTCTGATTCTGAGAAGCATTGTATGTTGACTAGTTTAGCTTCAACAAGAATGTAATGGAAGTATGTGTGTGTTTATTTTTAGACTTGTAGGAGGGGTGGAAGACAAGCAAACAAAAGATCAGGTATGAATCACTGATTTAACAACCTCTCTTCACAGAATATCCAAAATAATAATAATATTATA
>CAEGAF010080288.1:0-11846 GCA_903067075.1 Micropoecilia bifurca | reverse complement strand
TAGGGTTAGGAAAAGGATAAAGGTAAGGTTTAGGTTAGGTTTAGGCTTTAGAAATGAATGGAAGTCAATGGAAAGTCCCCACTTAGATAGCAGCGTGAGACTGTGCGTGTGTGTGTGTGTGTGTGTGTGTGCTGAACCAAACACACTAGCTGCATCTATTTCCATCTGCAAATGAGAGTTGATCTGACAAAGAGAAAATAACTTTATTCATTCAAACCATACTGACATGTGTTATGAATTACATTTCTAACAAGTCATATCAATGAGAGTAAACATGCTAATGTTAGCCTAGCACTACAGTTACCTGCTCTGGATGAACTACCAAGGTGCCTCTCATGTAGAATCAGTGGGTTTTTCAGGTGAAACATTCTCAGAAGATTAAATCGTACATGAACTAGTTGGAAGCAAATATCTGCTGTGGTAAAGATAAACAGAAAGGAGAAACTGCAGCATTTGAAACATCCATGGTGAGTAAGTTATATGTGACACAATCATATTTCTAAATTAGGCACCTTTTATTAGAAAACACCTTTTATTTTGCTGTATTTATAACTGTAAGTATCAGACATGACAAAGAAACTGTGACTTCACCGTTAACCTGTTTATAAATTGATCAGAATTTTTCTAAGTCTAATTATTGATTCTTCTCTTTATAATCTGTCCAAAATATCCATATAAATAAACATAATATACCTAGAATGTCAACATAATAAAGAGTGTAAGGGCATCTAAACACAAAGTGAATGTGTAGTTTGCCACAGTTTGGACTTTAACTGGGCCAAAAGACCTTGAAACTGTAGCGTTCAGCTCACAAGGTAGACGTGCTTGTTGGTGTGTCTGCAGGACGGACGTGCAGCTGCACACTGCTGCTCTTCATAACAGTGGACTTATCTCAGCCATATCTTTGTATCTGCATATTATGACACAGTTAGATTGGAGAGGTGTGACTTTTTCTTTTATGGTACTTTCTGGAAAGCGATTAGTTCATTTTTTCTTTTCTTGTACTACATAAACCAGCTGAGTGTTTGAAAAACACCACAACACTGAGCAAATAGTGGGCACAAAACAGGTCTAATAAAAATCATTTACTGTAAGGCTCTTCTGGACATATGGTTCTGTTCATATGGTTAATAAATGGTTATGTCTTTTATTGAGTCAAGAAAGCAAAGCACCACCACAGACATTGCCTGCTTGTTTGGTTTTTAAATAAAACAACAGTAGAAATTGTATAACTGTATTTGGTCTTTTTATGGTAACAACTTGTATGTGTGCTGAAGCAAAAACATGTTTCAGTGACCTGTTGCTTTACAGCACTGCTCAACGTGGCAGCAGTAAAATGTTAGCTAAGGAAAACCTTCAGAATACATTTTGAAACTTCATATTGACCGTTAATCTGACGCTGTCCACTCTGGGATGTCTGATAATCCACCTACTTTTCATCTCAGACATCTGTGTGTGATCACATCTTCCTAATTAAAAATTTAAACCCAAACATTAGCGCTCACATCTTTTTCATCATTTTATTTATTTTACAGTAATTTTCATCTTTTCTGTTTGTATTCATTCAATAATGAAATCATTTTTGTTCATATTTAATTGTTTAATTATTTTAGTAAGTCTTCAGTTAGTTTCTACAAACTTCACAGTTTACTTTTTGTTCACATTCAGAGCAAAACATTATTGTCAAGACTGATTTATCATAGACTATAATTGTTTAGCGGCATGTTTATGAGATGATGACGGATTCTTCCTAACAGACTGGCAAGAGTGAAAAATAGTACTGTAGGGCCCAGCATATGATCAGTACAGAGATTCATCTGACAAATACACAGGCCAAGAATGTATCCCTCTACCAGACTATCCACCAGACAGATTTTTGCTTGGGTGCCAAACTTTTAGGCCAAAAGTCATATTTTAGCTGGACATTCAAGTTTTTGGCTGGAAATTCATAACAATGAGCTAAAAAGAGTTTAAACATTCTTTTTGTATTGTACAAAAAAGGCAATAACTGAAACTTTTAGGCCATTTTTAATCAACTTGTGCACCAAAACCTCAGCTGAACCGTCTTATCCAAAGTACAAGACATCTTTATCACTGCTTAACCCCTTCTTCACAGTGATATCCACTGTAGCTCACAAAAATCTAATTTTGTATGAGATCTTTAAAAAACTATATATGCTTTTCCTTACCTTTCGTAATCATACAACATTTTATGTTGGTCTCCACATAAAACCCAGAAAAGTCCAGATTTTTTAGTTTCGGCAACAGACAGATGCTCCATTTGGAGGAAGAAATTATTCAAAAGTCTAGAAAATAATATCCATCTTGTTAGGTCACCTCTCAGAGAGAGTGGAGCAGCTTCCACCTTCCTCTTAATGTGACAAATGAGACAGAAAATGAATGATAAATACCTGCTGGCCCCTGCAGGGATAAAACACATATGTGTTGAATTCTGTCTGTTCTGCTCACATGAGCTCCTCTCAGTTAACACAGGATTAAAGAAGCTTTATCACCCAAAGGCACCACAGGTAAATTACGTCAACGTAGAGCCGGGCTTTAAGTTCTGGATATTTTCTTTTTAAAACATGTTTGCCTGTGTGTCATTTCTTCCCATGGAAAAGTCACAGGAGCGCCATCAAGCGCCATCTGCTTCAAGGCAAAGGTTAAGCAAACCCACATAAACGAGGCGCTGCGATGAAGTAACATCATTCTCTATGCACCGTAATGCCGCCATGCTTTGCACAAGTATTGACACAGGCAAAGTTTTTTGCCTGAGTGAAATTGCCTCCACACCTTCAAATCAGACAAAATTGGTGTCAAACGTTTGTGCAGCAAAAAATGGATGGGCCGCTATCATTTTAATAATATTAAGAAATGTTTCCGGAGATCATAAAAGGTAACCCAGCCCCCCCATCTTCTTTAAATCAGACAATTAGTGTCAATCAACTCAACTATGTTTGTGCAGCAAAAAGTTTGCTTTGTGCCAACTTTGGCTTTGAAGATATCAATGAAATTTAAAGGTCCAAAGGTCAACAAAATCAGTTGTGCTGTGGTGGCGCAGGGGTTAAGCACAACCCACATATGGAGGCCTTAGTCCTGGACGCGGCCGTCACCGGCTCAATTCCCGGCCTGGTGACCTTTGCCACATGTCTTCCCCCTTCTCTCAATACCCACTTTCCTGTCAATCAACTATCAAATAAAGGTGTTATTGGCCATCAGAGCCAATAACACCTTAAAAAAGGCCAACAAAATAAAAATGACCTTTAGAATTTTATTAATCTCTTCAAAGTCAAAGCAGCACAAATGTTTGATACCATTTTTGTCTGATTTGAAGGAGGTGGAGGTCCAGCTTCCTGCTTCACTCATGTTTAGATGTTTTGTTGCAAGTTTTCACATTACATCCACTTTAATGTGTTTTATTATATAGTTTCATTTATTTTTACACAAAAAACTGAGTGATGGTAAAGTGAATGAAATGAATACATGGTTTTCAGTTTTACAGGGAATCTGTACATAACCTATACAACTGAATTATTATCAATGATATAAACACTTATTATATATATAGTGTATCTTAAAGTGTGTGTAAAGTCTCATGGTGAATGGGTGGCCCTCCATGCTAACACAAATAGGCCCATTTAGATGTCAGTCCATTAATGAGGTCATCTGGAGTCAGAGAGCCGAGTTCTTAGTGCATCACTGATTTCTGTCAAAGCAGGTTTTTTAGCTCTAATGCGGTTTACTTTCTGTCATCAGAGGCTTTCAGATGTGTATTGTGTTACTTCTCCATGAGAACTAAACCCACAAGCCAAACACCCTGGTGTCTGTGAACGACAGAAAACCCTGCTGAAAACAGCTCTCCTGCAAGATCTGACACGTTTCCTCCTTTTTCCTGTTGGATGTTGAAGTGAACGTCGACGGTTTACTCGTTGCCACCCACTGTGGTCAGAAAAAGCTGATGAACATTTCGGTTTCTTATTTTATAATTGCTTGTTACTACAGTGATCTGTGATATAATATCTTCATAAAATGTTACTCCAGGTGTCTTCAGTGGTTTATCTCTGTCCCTGCTGATGGAAGTTGTTGTTTTTAATGACAAAAATCCAACAAGCTGTTATATTCTGAACTAGTCGGGTAAAACCAGAACCTTGTTCTACTTTTTGCTCCCTCCAGACGGTCTGGATGCTCAGCTGCTGAGAAACGATTGGATCTGATTTTACCTAATAAGTCTTACTACATGTACATTAGGTACATATGCACACATTTTGTACACATGTGAACATTCTGAATTGATTCTGAAGTTTTATATCAATGTTAAATGATATAAAACCTTGTGCTGAAATGTGCTGTAATGAACTGCAGAGTTTCTTGTCCTTTACTTGACAAATCCTGTCCAGATTAGATGTTATACTTCAACCAGGAAGCCCAGCATTTAATCCACCAAAATAAAAATACTTCTGAGCAACAACAGCAAACAAAAATGTTCTGGGATCTTAATGAATATTCCAGCTTTGTCCCTGTAATCGGTCGGTGTTGACAGAGAATCTGGGCCTGGTGCTCCTGTTTTAATCAGGTTACAAAACAAACACTATGTGCGTGTCAGAGCCCAGAGCAGCGGTGTCCTGTGTTCAACCTCTTGATGAAACCAGCAGCTGCTCCTGTCCTCGGACTCCATGAGGCCACAGGGTCAATCACATAAAACACTTCACTGACCCTTTAGCCCCTGGCATGGAGTTCTGCAGCTTAGCCTGCCTCCTTAAACCAGCTACACGCATTAGACCTTCCTACAACAACCATTTAAAGCCTAGTTAAAGTACGACTCATCTGACTGATTAATACACACTAAAAACTTAACTTTATAACTAATAGGTGCTGTAAATGTTGAGAATCGCAGTCTGGCTGTCGACCTAACAGCCTTATCAAACCACCATGATGTTAAGGAATGTCTGTGAATAAAATCAATCCCTCCAGGAAGCTCACAACGTCTCAACTATTAAACTTTGACAACTCCTCACATGATTGATGTGATTTTATGTATATTTAGGAAGCTATTTCAAGATGTTTCTTGAAAACTTTATTTTCACTTTAATTATTACCTATGTTAAAATCCTGTCCTTTCTTGTGAAGGTCATGTGCAGCAAATTCAAGGTTTTTGTAAGACCTATATGTAAAAAATAAAGCCTTAAAAATGTGCATTGTCAATTGCAACATTTTTTAAAAAGTGCTGCAGAATCAATAATTCTAGACCACAGCAATCACAAAAAAACACAGCAGTATTCTGGAGCGACTGGAATCCATGTGGATCTGGTCTCTTCACATGATGAAAGCATGTAACTGTTACTTGGACTTAAATAAGTCCAAGTAATTAATTAAAGACCCCACAATTAACTTGATTAAAAATTTCGCCCACCACTAATAATATTCTGTTCTTTTCAAACAGATTTGGGAAATTAACATTTTGGCTAAATCTATGGCATTGAGGAAGAGAAATAATTTGATGCAGTAAACTCCAAACCTGGTAGCTTGGCAGGCTTCCTTTTCTCTGCTCTGGATGTTTTATGTAGCCATTAGCCACTCTTGTACTATTGAACTTTCTTACTCTTGTAAGAACAGACCTTCTTCCTCTTGGAGATGTCTAATGAGGTTTACTTCACAGAACCCTGGCTAACCAACTGTTCATTTACACCTCGGCGTAAAAACATATTTTAGCTGTTTTGTACATCACTATTGTCCTCTGGGAAGTCTTTCTCTCTCTCCTAGTAACAGAATGAATCATTGAAAAATAATAGTATTAAGATAAACCCGACCACATCAGTACATCATCATTCTGTAGAGATAACTCCAGCAGTTTAACAGTCACTCTGCAAGTTTCTGATCTGTGGTTCACTGCATTGTGTAAGCTTAACAAAGATGTCTGATAATGATGGCAGATATAGAAGCGTAACCTTTTCATCTGATTGTGTAGCCTCTGTGCCTGGTGAACCCAACAGAGTGGAGGTGAGTGGCCCTTTAAGGCGGGATGAAAACAACAACTTTTTCATCTTATGACAACAATCAGAAGTTGTCATAAACTCTGATTTTGTCTCAACAGATGATCTCAGGTGACAATCACAGATCCGTGGTTTCGCTCTCATTTCCTCGCCGTAGTGATGCTCCATCTCAGGCAGCCGCCTCCAGCTGTGAGAACCCGACTGGTTGGCTGGAGACAGAAGTGTCAGCGGGTCGCTTGTGAAGGAGCAGACGGCGGAACAGCAGAGGAGGACGGGTGAACTTGTTCTGCCTGTTGACAGAGAGGCGACACGGGACAGCCTCCTCATTTAGAGACAATGAAGTCACATGGAGGTTGTCCTCATGAGGGCGTGTTGGACGCCTCGTCTTCTGGAGCTTACTGTTCTGAGACAGCAGTCAAATACAAGCTAATCTACTAGAGAGCAGGATGACGTCACCTGCTTCAGCAATAGAAAACAATTCAAGGTCAGAGGTTTATTTGGACTGTTGATGTAACGATCACAACATACTCTAGAAAACAAGATCCTGTTTGTTCATTTAAAAATTAAAGACGAGCTTCTTTGATGTTCTCTTTGTTTTCACCTCACCCAGTTTTGTCATTTAATGTCATTCAATGACAAAACTGAAAACATGCCAAGATATAGCTGGCAGGAGAGACAGGAATAGCTTTAATCAAAGAAGCAGCCAAGAAATCAATTTTGACTCTGGAGAGGCTGCAAAGATCCACAGCTCAGGTGGAAGAGGCTGGCCATGACACAGCAGGTTGAAGTCACACACTCCTCAAATCTGGCCATTGTAGAAAACTCTGAGCTAAAAAAGAAAACTAAGGGTTTTGGAAAAAGAACTAGAATCTATTCATATAACAGCTGTCTAAGTAGAAATGTGAGAACAACTCAGTAGAGGTGCAGTAGATGCAGAAGATGTGAGAAAAGGGACATTTCCAACAGGAGCAAATGAAGAACTTTTGTTTTAGAATCAGTTGCATGTGCCTGGGCTTAATAATAACTTGGCCACAAAACCATTAAACATTTGCTGTCTCTATATATATCTAACATTTTTTTAGGTCGTTGTGCAACCTAATCCAGCAGGAAACCAGGGAAAAACCTGGGCGGTAAAACGAACCATGTCTACGACTCTCACTTAGGTTTTCTATTTAAGCTCACATGCATATTTTCAGACTGTGAGTGAAAATTACATCAGCATGAGGCGAGTCAGCACTTTTTTCTTGGTCATCCTAGGAGGCATTAAGGATTAAAGGGAGATCCAGAGTTGCTTAGTTCCACCAGGTTTTTGCTAATTGTTACTGGCTAGTCTGAAGGAGCTGAGTGGGAGGGAAGCTCAAAGCTTGGCAGCTGCAGCTCTGAGGAGGAGCTTCGTCCTCGAAGGCAGATCTAGGTCCACCCAGGCGTTTTGCACGGCTGAATGGTTGCCATAGGAGACTAAAGGATTTCCGAATCAAGGCAACACTCCATTTGTGTTTCTGACCAGGGAATAGTTTTATAACAGTATGTAAAGCTATAAAAAGTTGATTTTACATGATACTGCCCCTTTAAAGAAATCTGTTTTGAAGATATTTGCACGCTGTGCTGACTTCTCTCAAACCTTTTGTTCATCCTGCCACACCTCTCTCATAAAGCCACTTTATAGAATAAATCTGACATAAGCAACCAAAATAATCAACTGGAATGGATAAAGTTTCCTTTTCAGAGCACATATGGATGCTAGGCTCCTGAGATGACAGTAGAACTAACAGGAAACATTTCTACAAACAATAAGATCAAGACCAACACGCACACGGTTATCCCAGATGGCAGCCTGCTTCGATCAAACATCTCACCATGTGAGGAGGTTTCAACAGAATATTGGTTTCACTGCACCACTTTAAACAACTGAAAGCCGAGTAAAACCCAGTGGATACTATTTGTTGCTGATATGAGGGAGAAAGGGGCTTCAGGCTGAAAGCAGTCCCTGAATCCTCCATTGATGAAATGGGATTTATGAGGTAACTTTTAAAGTTCAGCCCAATCTGACCCGGTGCTCCGCAGTGATGTTCACCCTGCAGCGGGTTTATCTGTGGGGCTTTCTGGTGCTCCCTTTAACCCTGCAGCAGCAATACACTGCTTTATTGAACTTATATACAGTGACTTGAAGGGGTCTGCAAAAGACTTGAGACTCGGGTTGAGGTTCACCTTCCAGCAGGACAATGAACCCAAACATACAGCTGGAGCTGCAGATCAAAACATTTTCATGTTACAGTCAAAGTCCAGAATCTGTGGCACAGATGCTCCTCAAAATGTTCTTACATAATTTACAGAGGATTGATTCAGGTAGATGAAATCAAAAACTCATGCCACACTTTTCAGTTTACTCATTTTGAAAATCATGCATCAGCTCCTGTTATATTCACACAACTCTCAGTTAATTTATCACACTAAATCCTGATAAGACGGACTAAAGGGTGTGAATATATTTGCGAAGCACTGCAAAGAAATATTGGTGGTGCTTTTTGACGCTTCTTACTGGAAAATAATAATAAAAAAACATCTTCAGGGGTTTCCATTCTGCATTTCCCATCCAGACAGAGCCAGCTTAATGGTTGGGTTGGCAGCCCAGCCTGCTGTCAGACTGGTATGTTCTCCTCACTCAGCCAGACCACAGCCAGTACCAGCACACTGGAACCAGACACAAGCACCAGTGGGACAATGCAGAAGGTTTACAATGTTCCCAGCAAGTATTTCAACCCTAACTAGAAAGCAGGATTTGACTTGCCTTTTACTTGACACAACTAAGTTTCCCAAATGTTTGAGAAGGGAGCTGCAGAATTAAATGGGGCTTTATGAAATTGATATAATTATTTACAAAAGAACCTACTGTTAATCTTTTGTATTTATCTTCCCTGTATTTAGCTCCCCGGTTTATATTTAATGTTGCTAGTAAATGCCTCATGAGCATCTCATAAGCTCCATTATAAAACGTTATGCTAATAAAAAAGCATCAGTTGTTACATGAAAGCTGAGTGAAGTCATATTCTCCAGCTCCGTTCCAAACATTTCCTTCTCATAAACTAAATCCTCCCATCATGATGCATTAATATCAAAGGTGCAGGTGATACAATAATAACAGCAAAGTTCAAAACAAGAACAATTGAAATATTGCCAAAGCAGCACTGAGGTAAAGACTCTCCAAAATCAATTGAGCCTTGAGTTTTCAGTTTCTGTGTTTTCATTACAAATCAATCAATCAAGTTTATCTAATGCTCATTTCAGCAGCATGGTAGTTCAAAGTGCTTAACATTATGAAAACATCACAAACTCATCATACAGTCAACGACTGTGGAAACCAGTAAGAGAAGTTAGATTTAGTCAAGAACCATGATCAAAATTATCAATACGCATCAAATATGTTGGTCAATGTTTCATTTATTGTGGCTCAGAAGCAACCATGAACAGTTGGTCTGAGCCTTGATTTAAAGGAATTCAGTGTTTCAGCTGTTTTACAGTTTTCTAGAAGTTTGTTCCAGATTTGTGGTGCATGAAAGCTGAATGTTGTTTCTCCTTGTTTGGTTCTGCTTATGGATGCAGAGCAGAACCAGAACCAGAAGACCTGAGGGGTCTGGAAGGTTGACACAACAACAGCAGATCTCTAATGTGTTGTTGTGCTAAAATGGTGAGTGATTTATAAACTAACAGTATTTTGAAGTCTCTTCTCTCAGTGAATGACTGTAGAACTGGTTCTCTATCTTCCTGGTTTTAATCAGAATTCCAGTAGCAGCGTTATGGATCAGATCCAGCTGGAGGACTGATGGTTTTTTAGGCAGTCCTATAAGATTCTGTTGCAGTAATCAATGCAACTACAAATAAACTCATGGATGAGTTTCTCTAGATCTTGCTGAGACATTAGTCCTTTATTCCTGCAAATGTTCTTCGGGTGATAAAGGCTGACTTTGTAACTGTTTTTATGTGGCTCTGCAATTTTCACAAATGTGCTAAAACTTTGTCAATGTTCCGCTAATGTTGACAAAAAGTTATTTTGCAATTGCAACATTAAAATAAGGAATGCAATTAAAATCTCACGTGAATATATTTATCATTAACATCATGGTGGTAATGGATGAAAACACATGAGGATGTTCATAAGTTCTTAACTTGGCCTTGATGCAGAAGAGGCTGTGCTATACCATCTCAGGCCATTTAACCATTTTATTAAGAAATGCATTAATAATGGCTGCTCTGATTCTTCCTCTGCCACCACATGTGACATTAAGGTAGATTTCCTGTGCAGTGATATCTAGGATTTAAAGGAAAACTACACTGAGCTTTGTTGGCGTTGATGGCAGAACCTTCATGGAGGAAGCTACACTCTAGGATAACTCTGTGGACCGAGCCTCATATTTTAGCCAGTTGCCAGGCTATAATATTTTGCAGTAAAAATACAACTTCTGTGGTTTCCGAGTTTCAATTTTTAACTTACTCTGCCCATTTAAAGTGGTCAAGCTCAGAAATCCCTGGATATTTTTCATCTTTGGCTCCCAGTGGCTGAAGTCGAGAGCAGACAGATCTCTACCTATCTGACCGCCTGCCAGATGGAGAAACCTTCCCTGAAACCAGAAGGGATTACACACCATTACAGTAATGAGCAGAAAATAAATCTCTTAAGTTCTTACACAACTCTTACATAATAAGGTTACATGTGTTATTAAACCAGGGACGCAGCTTGTAAATCACAATTATTCTTTTTCTCTTTAAAGGTTTTACTGGAGTCTCACATTAAGTGGTTTCTGGCTGAGCTTTGACAAAGTAAAAGGGAAACTTTCCTTTGAATCTGCAAAAGTTTTTCAGTCTGATAAACAAAAACCAGATCTTATTTGGCATTGGCCGAACTCATTTTCTCTCACTGGGAGTCTTGATTACAACAGCTGCCTTACAGCCTCTTCTTCAGTTTCAGCTGTGCTCTTTGCTGGGGGTCGATGTGGAACCTTCCTCTCCCAACTGCAGCGGTAAAGTAATACTTGGGTCACAGCCCAGCTCTTTGATCCTGCAGCCCAGTCAGACAGGAAGTGCTTTAATCAAGGGAACTGCCCTGTTTTGTCTGATGGAAATAAGGGAGAGAGGGAAGAATAATGGATCCAACAGCAGCTGCAGAAGAACCACAACCTGGCAGAGCAGAACTGAAGCAGCCTGAGAGAAAAAAAGAAAAAAAACAGCAACATGTCTTTTATTGTGTTGTTTTGTTCCTTTTAATTGACAAAATGTGACCAGATTCTGTTTAATGAGAATCCTTTCATTTTATTTACCCACTTATCTCTGCTGTTTTTTAAAGGATTTCACAAATCATAAACCATTATAAGTAATCAGTAATCAGTGTGAAATCATCATGTTCAGGCGTATCTAGTCCATATAATCCAACTTCTAGGACTATGTAATCAGGCCTGAGCAGCAAAGTGCTGAGGATTTCTTTTTCATTTTCCTTTTCCACCCAAAATTGCAAATTTGGGGGCCTAAACATATTCAAGAAGTCACGAAACTTTACCCTAAATGAAATTAAACATTTTTTAACAGAAGCAAAAATGAGAGTGACCAAACTGCTCTAAAGCGCCCCCTAATGTTTGATAATCAGATCAATAGTCAGATCGGTTTAGGAGCAGGAATGAACCCCAGTGGGACCAAAGTAGTGACTGTGGTCCATCGCTGTTAGCGCTGTTTGTCATTACGGGTGAACCAGAAACACGAGACACAATGGTTCAGGCTGTTAAATTATTTACTGGATTCAAAATGTATCTATGTAATTAACTACTTATGTATATTTTCTTATTACATTTATACAATTATATTTCTAAC
>CAEGAF010080274.1:0-15768 GCA_903067075.1 Micropoecilia bifurca | reverse complement strand
TCGATCTCCTCCCTGCTCTGCATAATTACTCCGCTCAGTCAGAAACAGCCAATCAGAACTAGCAGTAATCAGCTAGCCGCCATGCTAACAGGAAGTTTTCATTCAGTAACTCAGGATTGTTTATTGTAATGGATCCTGTTTTTGCCTTTGAATGTTAAGTTTTATACTTGAATCTTTTGGCAATGTTGAGAGGTTTTATTTTGACTTTTTGCATTATTTAGCCTCTTCAGAGCCTTGTCTGTTTTCAGTCTGTGAAAGATAGTATTATTGACAGCAGTACAATTTGCACAATGCCCGTTTTGTTTTTTTCTTGGAAAAAGTTATTAAAAACAAGTTTTTGTGTACATTAAGGTGAATTCATGGTTCCTTTTTCCACATAATGTAACCGGTAGTGGTTATAATAAAAAAATAATAATTATGTGATCAGTATCAGTGATCGGCCCTCATGAGTGATCAGAATCGGAAGGAAAAACCTGATCGGCACATATCTAATATTCACCATTGTATATGTTATAGAAATGTAAATGTTATGCAGAAATCCTCACAGGGGGATGTAACAAGAATAACGCTCTTAAGAAGTGGTCCAGGAACCATTCTGATGCCAGAACAACAACTTCAATGCAAAAGACAGGCATGGTTTCTTCAAGCTCCACCTTAGTGATTGAGTCCCTTGAATCCAATAAAATATAGCAGCTCTTATGTTTGAAGAAGCAACCGATTCCCAATCTCAAGGGGGCATTGCTCCTGTTTCTAGACAGGAACCACAGCGTTAGACTTGGAGGTGACCCAGTTGTTGCTCACTTGGCTGCCAACTGCTACAGTCCAATCTGAAGACTAAAGCAACTGGACCTCCTTGTCTGCTGTCAACTACACTATGAAATAAAAATATTTGTTGATTCATCTTGGTACTCTGATTGTATTGAGTCAACTTAAAGTGTCAAGCACAGTACACTCCAAAATTGATTGACTCTATATGCTCTGTTAACATAACTTGCTTTATTGAGAACTAGAAACAATTCATTCAGCTAACGTTAAAAGATGTTGGTAATTTCAAGTTTTTTGAATAGCATATTTCAGCAACACAGTAGTTCAAAGTGCTTCATGTTATAAAAACCTTATATAACAAGCAATAATTAGCATATGACACTAATCACCCAGTAGCAAACTTCACTGTTAAGTAAAAAATAAATTGAGACTATTAAATCAGTAATACAGTGTAATGTTTCTAAAGAAAGATCTCTATCTTTTCAAAATTGATTATGACAAATAAAACTATCAAAGTGATAGGTGAGAAGACCTCAGTCAGTTTTCTGGTAGTATTTTACAACTTGTGAAATAATACAAAAAACTCAAAGGCTGCTTGACGTTAAATGAACTGAGGCACAACATAATTTTAAATTTATTAAGAAAAGATCAATGAGCTTCACTCACAACTATATATTCTGAATATTTGTCATGATGCAAAGGACTGAAAGGACATGTTCATCAAGAGTTTGGAGATTTTAATGATCCTCTAAGGGGTTTATTTCCCACTTTGTCTTTCTCTTTCTTCTCCTTCTCAGCCTTTCACTCCCTCCAAGGAGAAATCCCAGAAACTTAGATAAGGATTGCTTCACTGAGAATACATGACCTCATTTCCTCATGTCACAGTGAGCTAATGGCTTTGGACACTACAAGTGAAGATCTAAAGTATTTAAAAATATTCTTATTTTAGGCCCATGTCTTTTAGACCAATATAGGTGGGAGTCGACAGGATTCAGACAAGAAGCAAGCACTTTAAAGTCGGACCACTTCACCCTTATTTGAGCTGAAAAGCTAAAATCAGACTGTAGAAGGTCAATGTTTCAACTTTTTACTTAAAAAAATTGATTGAGCCGGGGTTTTTTCTTATGTTCTTGGGCTGCCAGGTTATGACAGGCACATATAGCTGTGAATTTGTGACCAACACAACAGAGGAAAGTAAGAGGAATTTGCTGGAGCAACTGCAACAACTCAACTTAACCTCCAGGTGAAATATCAGAAGGCGAATTTTGGCCAAAAGAGTTGAGTTTTTTTTAAGTTAGCCATCAATTCATCTCTAGAAACCGGAATGTTATTGAACATTCAAATTCTACTAGGTTTTCTATAACTTTTTGAATACTCATTTCCTGTGTCATTCCACCTTATTGCTCATAATTTAAGTTATTGACTTTGTTTGATTTTAATTATAGATTACTTGAGTTATCATCATAAAATGGGAAAATACATAAACATTTCCATGTTAGAAATATTTTAGCTGATATGTGCAATACTTATGAACCTTAACCTTTTTCTTTATTACACAAAGAAAAAGGTTTATGTGTAATAATCCTTTATTACACATAAAGAAAAAGGTTAAGAGGGAAAAGATTGTTGAAATAACACCAGATATTACCATATATTTATGTCATTTTAAATTATCCTATCCTGACATCACAGGGATCTTTTGATGCCTCTGTCTGCCCATCACAGTCATCACTATTTGCAAGTCAACCTAGTTTCCATGAACAAAGCTGACATTTTACAGCACGCCACTTAGACACTGCTCCCACAGCTGTTTATCCTTTCACAGAGGGGATGTCATTTGTTGAAAGTTTTCAGATAGCACCAATCCCATGGGAAGCTTTTTTCAAACTGACATTTTGAACACATGCAGTCTTTCTAAACTTTTTTATAAAACCCACAAATAGATATCTGCCTGTCTTTAGTTAACATCTTACAGCATTCCCCAGAAAACACCCCTCCCCCTTTCTGTTGCATTTCACTTATCCAGCATCCATCTCATTCCTGTAGCACCTTTCCCTGTTACAGTTAGTGAGATTTAAATTTAAAATGCACTGGACTGAATTATGTACTGAATGATTCATGTGTTTTTCTTTCAGCACTCAATTCTTTGTATCCCTTTGAGCATTTATGTTCAACATAATAGTGTCAAAAACTAAAAGAGCAAAAATAATATAAATGCTTTTTTGTTGTCGTTTCTCTGTAGGTTGACCATTATTTTTGTTTTGAGCAAAAACAAGTTTTTCAGCCTCTACTGACACTGGTAATGTTTTTTTTCCTAATCACTAAAAACAAATGTGATACTGAACACAACAGGAGGGACATGTTCCCTGAGTGATTGATGGTGATCATGTACCTCTTTGCATTTTTGGTGCATTTTAAATAATACATTCATTTTTGAAAGAATAATTCTTATTTTGAATGTTTAACTGGCAGTGAGTTGAGCTTTATTCACATCAGAGAACCCTAGCCCTTTAAAAAAAAAAAAAAAAGAACCTAAACATTTATTTTGCTTTATGTTGAAGAATACAATTTTCAATCCACAGCTTTTCCCATCCTAGCAAAATATGTAAAAGTAAAAGCATCATGTCACAAAAGGCCACATGTCACAGTAGGTGCCTGATTATATGCCACCAGCTACCAGTCTGTATTATGCAAGAAAACATTGAGAGGTAAATAAAATTTATTTCTGTTCCAATTCAACAGAATATTACCAATAATACCATTCATGATTTACTTATTTATTTTAAGAAAATCAAAATACCACAGAAATGTTGAACCTAATAGGTTTCAACAGGTAAACTTGATTATACTTTTATTGTTTTGTTTTATGATGTTAGAAATCATACTTCAAAAACTTTGGTAAACATTTCTTTTTGTATTGTTATTTATATTGAATAATGGGAAATACAATATTTGTTAGAATTTTGTGTTTTAAAATGATACTTCCATATTTAAATGTGACCAGTGAATTTTGATGTCAGAAAATGCATATATATATATATATATATATATATATATAATGTGTGTGTGTGTGTGTGTAAACGTTACAGTGAATCATTCTAGATATGGTGTAGATTTGTAAAGATGTACAGAGATGGGAACCATGACAGTGGTGGACATGGAAATACATTACAGATGCAACTAATTATGTTAAACGTGCTTAGAATGAGAAGTGGATATGGGCAGGTGCATAATTAGTCCGTAATAGGTATGAAATAAGTTTTCAGTCAAACAGAAGTGAAGCCTGACACAAGTCCTTCATATTTCCACTCAAAATGAAGGAATCCTGGATTAAGTAAGAACATGATGAAAAGGAGATGATTATCATATGCATTTTAAATACAGTGATAAAGCAGCAAATCACATACATACATACACAGCACAATCCTTGGTATAAATTCTGCCCTCTAATCTTACTAAATGTAAACATGTTTTGTAAAAGCCCTCCCTGCACCCCTGAGGCCTCCATTAAGCTCCAAGTAGTAGCGTCCACTAGAGTACTGGGATCTCCCCAAGATTGATTTTGGCAGACGTGAGATCAGTTAGGAGACCTCCCCACTTTTTGCTTCTGCTCCAAACCCAATCGTCTTTTCTGGGGAACAGGCTAGGGACCCCTGCACTACACAAAAGCAATATTGTCTGATAAATTGCCTTTCCTGGCACAATCATACACCAGAGTGTTCCCTGTGGTCTTTGGGAGCTCCGTTTCAGAACTGCAGCATAGTCTGAGGGTAAAAGTGAGGTAGTCCGTTTTGCAATACAACTCTAAAAGGATGAACTCATGTGCTTGGTAGCAAATAAACACTTCAGAAAAAATAAAAATAACAATGATTCAATATATTATACTGTGATTACTGTTATGAAATCATTGGTTTATATATTTAAGTTGTTTGGTAAGGAACACTGAAAAAAATAGAATAGAATATAAAGTCCAAACTTTATATTCTATATTTATATTGACATACACTATAAACATCACTGTCTGACATTAAATCCCATTAAACCCATCCTGTTTAATGGGACAAAGTTATTTTGTCAAATGACAATTTTTTAATATATATATTACCTTTTAATATTAAAAGTAAAACTGTAAACATTTCTGAAATTCTTCCACACACCTCTCACAATAGTTTGATCAAAAATGGTCACCCATTCCTTCATATGGAGCTACTGTAACAGTCAGGTTTGCTCACAGACCTTTTCAGCTCCGGAGAGCCATTGGGCACAACAACAGGTGAAAGGAGGGTCAGAAAAAGGAAAATGATCTCGTTTTTCCATGTAGTGCTTTTATTAACTACTTCCACATATTTGGCCTCAATGTAAAACGATCAGTCAATTAATATGTTCTCTTCACAGTCGCCGTTAAATGTGTTTTTAATATTGCCAAACAGATGCAGAGAATACTCAGTTTCTTAAAGTTCCAATTTGAGGCTGAAATGCTCTTTGCCCTCAGGGTGGTTGGATGAAGCTTTGGAAATGCAACACATTCTTGGAGCTTGCTCTGAATGTGCAAAACTAGCCGACAATCAGACCTTAGGGAATAATGAAAGCTTTTTCCAAGGCATTGGCCTATGCACTGTTTTAGTTGAAGCACTGCAAAGTGATGTGACTAAGAGGAGAATGTCTGCCAAAACTGTTGGGCGCACTTTAATTATGGAGAGGGTTTTGTACAACCCGCCTGACTGGTCTGACATTATTCAAAAGTAATTAGTTGCTTGTTATTTTAATTATGGATGAAAGGACACAAGAACAGAGTTAATCCAGAAATGGCATGGCTGCATTGCTAGACAAAGACGGTAAAAAAAGAATGTAGTGGGGATTTTATTCATTCATAATTTAATCACAAGATGGAAAGCAACATTCCTTTACTCCCAAAGTCCAACTTCAAGTTTTCATTTAAATGAAAACTATTTCAATTTAATGTTGACCAATTTCCTAACATTTTTTAAAAAATTTTCATCTAAAAATTAGCCCGTGAAAATATTTACATTTATTTAATGGTGTGTGTCAGCAATAATCAACTCTGAAACATTTTTAGGGATTAGAGTTCAGAATTTTTCAGTGTTTCTCTTGCTTATAACAGCTACAAAACGTATTTATTTAAAAAATAAAATTGGTGAGACACTTAAACCAGCTAAGAAAATCTGGATCTTAAAAACATGAATGTACATGAAACACAGTAGATTCACATCCAAGTACTTCAGTGTCAAATAGGTTAAGTTAAGCAACATGCATGTCTAATAAAAGGTGACCACAAAGCAAAGTTTTCAATTTCGTTTTAATCTTCCTTTATGTAGCATGTTAATATTTTATTTAAGCAAAATAAACCTAGGTTTTGCTTACACAAATTAACATTTGCATGTATAGTCTCTATGGTTTATATCCTTCATGAAGTTAAGCTTTTAGAAAGCAGAGGCAGTAGTGGGTAGAGTGACAGTCCCCTGGGGATCCTCACCACATTTCAGCAGAGCTCTGACTACAGATTAGGTCCTATTGCTCTTCTTTTCCATTGTTAGAGGAATCTTGGCCTTCTTTGTGGCCACAACTTGTCTCCTTCGATTCTTCCTTTTTCTCTTTTTTAGCCTTTGCTTTGTCCATGCATTCATCCATTTGTCTGGGCTAACCTTTCAATTTAATGGCTTTCTGCTGCAATATATTTCGTCTACAATATGTAGGAACTTGCATCAATTTGAAGGATCAGTCTTTTGTGACTTGTCTGAATTAACAATGATTTCCATAATTGATACGCAGAGAGACTCCTCCCTTGATGCCAGTCTTGGAAAACTCAGCGTCTCCGGTGTCATGTTGTTCCATGTTGTACTAACCATACACAAGAGACATTGTGTGCTTGTCCTATTTTCTGGCAGCTTGCAAAAGTTTATTACCCTCACTCACCTTACCTTCACCCCCTTTTCAATTTTGTCTCTCAGTACAATTTCCGTCTGCAAAAAATAAATCCCCTTCATTTCTGTACACTTATTTCTAACACATCCAATGACAAAAATGAAGACAAACTCGCTTTTTCACATTTTGTGTTTAAGAACTTCTAAAGTTTGGAGTTAGAATAGAAGCTTCCCCTGAACATTGCTGTAAGTTTATTGTCAAAACAAGTCTGATATTTGAACCCACTTTCCTTTTTAGTAGCTGTATGTTGAATTGGTGAAAACAAAAAAGGCATGAAGGCTGAGAGGTAGAATGATTAAACATTAAAATACCAGCAGCTAACAATTAAGGTATTTATTTATCACTAAAACATTTGTTACAATATTTCTATATCAAATTAGTTTAAAGTACATGTTGTGAATTTAAATAAAATGAAATGGTTCAGGAATAAATGTTTTATAGATACTAATGTCAAATTATGAATAAAAAAATGGAATGAAACTTGGGTCACATAAAAAGCTGTAGAAAAGGAAAGTTGTTGTGTAACACAGTAAGTGCAAAGTTTCTGTACAATGTACTGAGTATCTCTGATTTTTCTCCTTTGGTTTAAGGTTTTTAAAAAATACAGTTTTAAAATCAACAACAAAAAAACCCCGTCATTCTATTTCTGAGTTGATAATTTTTTTAAACTTTCATGATTGTTTTTTAAACTTTCAAAACTACTCAAAAGACAGAAAATGCAAGCTGCTAAGGTTCTGTGCTGTGAAGAGTAACATCCCCCCTCCCAAGTCCAAGCTGTCAGTCTGCACAGTGTGATGACCATAGAAGCTGAAATTCCTAACTTTTCCTCATGCTGAAAGAGAAAAAATAAGGCAGCATCAGGGCAAGACGGAGCACAACAGAGCAAGGGCAAAGAACACTGTATGTCCTGTATGTCTGAGAGCCAGGAGGTCTTACCAAAGCAGCCTCATCCCGATTGGGTTGCTAGGTTATTCTTTGTGGGAGGTCTGCATGTCTGCCCAACTGCCAGGTCATCCTTCCTCTCTGCATATTTGGCCTTGACGTTCACACAGTGCACATCCCCTGCAAGGTCACCCACTAAAGAGATCTTACTGATCCGTTCATCTGTGTGCTTGACCTTTAGATTGCCTCTTAAAATGTTATGGCTGCTGGGTCTGTTCCTTGAGAAGTTTCAAATTGGAATGTTCTGTAGTTTAGTAATAATATTTTATTGAACATGATTAATAGTAACAAAACGATGTGACACTGTTTATATACTTCATCGTCTATATATCATATTAAGCTACCTGTTATACAAACGATCACTGAACGTCTTCATTTTCCTCTCCATCTAGCTCAATAGTCAGGGATTCATTTAATCATTTTTTTTCTATTTTACACTAGTGCTACCGCCGTTTGATCCTTAAAAGATAAAGATTAATTACATTCCAAGTCTTCTTTTAGTTGTTTGTGCTCCTGTTGTCTTAGAGTATTCATTTAAAACTTTGTAAAACGCCACAGGAAAGGAATTGTTGATGCCTAAAATAAGCACATCTGCTTATTTACATAGCATAAATTTACAACACAGCACATTTCATTCAAATACTGAAAGACTCAAAGTCAATTACATACAATCCAAACAAGCAAACAATCCAATCAAGTTCAGTTTATTGTTAAAATTGGTTGAAACACTTTCCAAGGAAAGCCAGCAGATTAAATCAAGTCATTGACTTTTAGCATTCTCTCCTCCTGGACAGGAATGCAGACATAGTAGATTGTCGGGTGTATAATATAATTAAATTTGCAGCTCCCAAGTGATCAAACTACCAAGATTTTATAACTGCGACAGAAAATGCATTTGAACCAGATAAAGAGTTGAGATAGAAATTAACTTTTTAAAGCACTTAGGGTTTTTTAAGTTCAGCAAGTCGCAGTAGTTGACTTCAGTAAAAATAGTATACCCTCCTCAAAATGACAAAAAAGTAAGGCATACAATGCCTTATGAAACTATTTCATTATGTTTATACAGTACTCACACCTTTACTTACTATGTTTTATTGGGATTTTGTGTGATTGGACGACTCAAGGGAGAACATTATCCATAAGTGGACGAAAAGGTTATTTTTTCACAAATAAAATCTAATAAAGGTGCTGCATACATTCTGTTTGCCGAGTCATTGATATAAAATGCTGTGCAGTCAATCACCTTAAGAATTCCCAGTAATTATTTATTTTATTTTCAACTACATAGAGTTTAAGATATCCTTTCACCTTGTCCAACAATTTTTCAACATGTTTTTCAATTTTTCACCATTTTTACTGAACCTTTGATCATCATCACCACAGGAGACCCTTAGAAACCCAGGTGTTTGCATGAGTCCATGAGATTATAGTGTACAACAGAGCAAGGGAAAGTATTCACCACTGAATAGCATGCAGTTTGGTCTTCAAACATTTTTCGATTTAATCTGAATAACAAAGAAGGAGTTAGAGCTGTTCTGCTGATTCAGCAGTTTTACAATCAGGCAGAGACTGTTGTTTATTCCCCCAGGGGCTTCTGCAAATGTTGAAGGGTTACCAGGCAGCTGTGATACTTATGCCTCAAAACACAAAGCGTTCTGGTCACTGTTTGACCCACATTGCCCTCAGTGGAAGTAGAAGTCTTTCTACAGGACCACCTGCCATTGAGGAGGATATTCTCAGAAATCGAAACCTTCTGTAAAGCCAGACAAGCCCCATTAGGGCAGATCAAGCTCCCTAGGAAGCAGAGCTCTTTTGTCACACTTCTAAAAGGTTGTCCCACAATAAAAGAGTGGATTTAATGGCTATCCCACAGCCTGGGAAAATACTAAATTGGGTGTTATAAAGCAATTCTGACAAGGGCACAAGAGCCTGTTTGAGTGTCAGCAAAAAAATGACAAATAGAAAAAGATTTTAAAAAATCCTTTTTGGGCAACCTGAAGGCAACATAAGCTGACAGACCATATTATGAATCACATTATGACCAGCAACTTTACTATTGATTGGATTTCTTTTCTTATTTTAGCTATTCAAGGAATAAATCTTATATTTCAAGTCCAAGTAAAGTCTGAAAACTTTAAAGGAGGACTTGTGCATTAGCAATCAAGTACCATCATTTGTTATGATCATGCCGTGTTTATCAAAATCAACGTTAAGAAATGTAATTTCATGCCATATCTGATGCCCTGAGCTGCGGAAGGATCAACCTTTTCCGACTCTCCTTCTCCACTACATCAACACGTTACTAATATGTCTATTGAACAGCAAGTAGCTCTGAAAGGTCTTTAAAACGTAAAATAATTGTGGAAAACTACAAAAAATTTTTTTGATCTGGTGGTATAAGAACACAACTCAAACTTAAAATCGTAAAATCACCTTTAAATTCAATTTCAGTATTCAGTGACAATCAGCATTCCACATCTTGAAATTTTAATATTTGCCCACTTTGCTTTTCAGAAGTATTTCGATCCAACAGACAACAGTGGAGTTATTTAGGTATTCCTCTAAATGTGACAACATGTTAAGATAATTTAGACCTCAAAATTGATATTAAGAATAACCGCAACCACAAAGAATGTTATTCTTTCTTGTTCCTCGCCTTGTGATTTGCTGTCAATCTGTTCAGGGTTACCCTGCTTCTCACCTCTTCATGGTCTGGAAAGACTCCAGCCAACTCCCTGAACAATAAAAAGGTCCTATGGAAAGCAAATGAATGAATGTAAAAGAAAGGAGAAACTCATTTGGCCTCAAAACTGCCTGAGGGAGTTTAAGTAGATGTGACGAAAGACAAATGCGTTGCGGGGAAGATTAAAATGTGGTCTCTCTCTCAGTATGCACCTGTGGGACCAGAGCTCGTCATTACCACAAACTCTCAGAAGGAACAGAAGACAAGACAAAGAGATAAAAGGGAAAGCAGTGTAACACTTCAATGACTTTTACATCATTTCAACTTGCTCTGGGGAAAGCAGGAAGCCTTTAATAAAGAAGCAATGCAGCGGAAAAAAGTCTTCATATTCACTGAACATTTCTGTATGAAATAACACTGTTAAGAGTAATTAGCACACCTTACAATGTTCATTTGGTTTGTTTCAACTGTAATTTTTAATGCAGTTTGAGTGTGTATTCAGGGTAGCTGACAGTCTTTTTCACAATGCTGTCAAATGGACGAGTAGGTAGGTAACGAACAGAAACGCAGATCTTACAAAAGTATTTGAAAAGTGCAAATGAAAGACAGGGATTGGACCAGGAAGTGCACAGAGGAAAGAGGTAAATGAGTTAGGCAGGTGATTTGCAGGATGGAGAAAATGATGAATTAATTTCTGTTATCTTGACACGTCAAGAAAGTCCAAAGGATAGTAAATAGCTTGGCAGAGTACGCGGTTGGAAGGGAGTGGTGGCGTTTGGGAATAACTGCGTTTCTCTCAGGTACACTTGAGGTAGAGAGTGGACAGACGGGAGGCTGAAGGTTTTCACTGGTGAGCGGCCGGAGGACCAGTGAAGAGACAGCGGGAGACAGATCAGTAAGCTGCAAACTTGGCAGCACAGTGAGGTAAAAAGTGCATCATTAGATTATCCTGACAGGCCTCTGCTGTAACCAATAGGCAACAACAGAGTTTGTTCTTTGAGGTTTTAATTGTGTTGTATTTTCAATCATTTATTTTGATTGCTATTTTCTTTGTTTTGTATCAAATTGATACAGAGTTTATGAAAACTGTTTTTTGGTATTTTGTTGCACCTATTTACCCTGGTGTGGTGTAATCTACAGCACACAACTAAGAATGTTCCACAGGCTGTAGAATATTATTAGATTACTTATGACCTTTCTCCAACACACTTAGTTATGGACAGGTCAGTAGGGGGGAACCACCCCTTGCACTCTCCAAAAGAAAAGAAAAACAGTAAAGTCCCTTACATGTTTCTGTCTCTCCAGAAGCAGATTTCATGTTTTTCTGTTGTAGGTGTTCTAAAGCAAGTCATCACTTGTGATTTATTTGGTGATTTTAAGCACATACGTGTGCCTAGTAGAATTTCCCTGCCCTCCTTTGAGATAGTTCTGTGTTGCACTGGCAGCTCTGACCATATTCTTTCCTATCTCATATGTAAGAATATCACCGGAAAAGTGATTTTTGACCAACAGCAAATTTTTTTGTCTGAAATGTTACTCAATATAGCAAGAAAGTTGTTGAGTTAACAACAGTGGGTAACTACAGTTAATTGTAAATGTGCAGACATAACTTGGTGGGGCGGTCTGTCAATCAAACCTTTCTCAATGGAGAGCAAGAGAGGACAGTGGCTGATTCTTAGACCTTTGCCAAGCTAGATAAGATCGGTTTCACATGTAAAGACCGGCCAAAATTAAGGAATTAGGCACCGATAAGTCGGCTGGCCGATAAATTGGTGCAGCCCTACTTTTTACATTTAATATGAACATACTGTATGGTGGGCTGCTGGTGGACTGTCCTACCCCCCTTGTCACCGGGCATAGCGGGCTTTCTGAGGGAAACCTTGTAGAATCAAACATTAGCACAACTTTGTGGTGTGTAATTGTCTCTGTGACTGTGACATTAATGCGAAAGACAAAATCTGTAACTTTTTTGTATGGCCTACATGCTTTTTATAATGATGGGGTAAATCTAGGAAAACTCATTAAATTTCAATTTTAAAAAACTATTTAGTTTTTTTGTTTGTTTGTTTCTACTTATTATTATATTATTATTGTTTTAAACCATCTTGGGTCATTATGACCTGAGGGCAACAGGAAGGTTGAAACAAGAGTCATAGTTACACAATTTTCCCGTCTAGCTGTTGCATAAAGTGTCTCATTTTCCCACTCACTGGGTGCAGCTGAGCTTCAGTAAGCAGGTGCTGAAGAGAACAAATGGGGACAAATAACCCAACATAAAACAAGCAGATTAAAAAAAATCCCCTTAAGGTAACCTAAAATGCTCTGGCTGGTTTGTCACATGCATATAGAATGTTATTCACAGATCTAAAGCGATAAATGCTAATCTCATTTAAACAGACAGGTTACTGGTTTCAAAGTATAAAAAGTCACAGTTCCAAAAAGACTGTTGATGCACAGTATAATTTGATTTGTGTTGGCTATTAAACCAGTAGAAACAGTTAATCTACTAGATGTAAACCTAATCAGTATAGGTTAATTATTCTGCATGCCTAAGTATGAACACACACACTACAGTGGAATGAAATTTCAGCATCGCACCCGTGATCTAAAAACAGCTTCCAAAGACAATTCACACTATAGAACTTATGGTTAAAGTTATATGCCGATCCTAATTGTTCCTTTAGAATAACAGAGGCATTGAAACAGCTCATGTCAAAGGGTGAAGATCAGTTCGCAATTCAGCAAACTTAAGTAAATTGCCTCGACATCAAAGCGCTCTAAAGAAAATGCAAAATATCACACATCTGTAATAACAACACCTTGATAACGTAATATTGTTTACTTAAGGTTATCACATCGTCATAATTTCCTATGGGTCCATGCCTAGTCTTATTAGAAAATAAAAACAAGTTTAACCGTCTTCCAGGTGTATGAGGTTTTGGATGAGTTAAAACAGTTTAGCAGATGAGCTCAATGTGCTCAATCAGCCCTTCAGTGCATTTTGGTATTCATAATTTTCACTCTCTCATAAAATAGGCTGTATTATTCATTTTTGCTTGTTTCAGGGAACACAAATATGAGTTCTAGATTAAAGCTTATTCATTGTGCATGACAAAACATGCTGTAACAGCTGGCTCGTTCAATTTTCATCAAACTTTTCTGCATTCAGCTGCCTCCTATTTACTTTATTTCCATGCCTTCTAAAGCCATATTTTACCATAACTCTGATGTGTTTTGCTAAGTAGGTAAAGAACTGCAGTAGTAGTTTATGATTTTAAAAAAAGTAGTATGTTTTTTTTGGCATACTTTGACTTTTTCTGTTTACACGGCATTTCACATCAAAGCAAAAAGCAAATGGGCAAATTCCTGCACTAATGTTATTCAATTAAACACAGTTACGCTTGACATAATATTTTCAAAGCAGGGTAAAGCTTGTTAATATTTGCCATTTTCATAATTCAGGTATCAGGTGCAAAAGCTGCCTGTGAGGTACAGAAAAAAAAATTGCTTAAACAATAATGCATCACCTTTAACGACTTTGTTTTTTCCCCACATGGGTCGTTTGTATCAAAGTGAAAGTTATGCTGTTTGATAATGTTGGTGCCGAGGGTACAGTGGAAGAAAAATATCAGGAAGCAAATCGAAGCAAATCTGATTAAACTCACATTAGCATCTAGAGAAATCTCATCAATCAAAGCTGCCTTCCTGAGCCAACTTCAAAAGGCCCCCTAGCAAAGGATTGTGTGGGTTTTTTAAGCTGGAGTAAAAATGAAATATAAAAATCCTTCTTAAACTAATGACCTTTCCTTACTACCTACAATTTAGCCTTTGATTTGACAGCTTTTTGAATTCAATGATTGTTCTTATCCCAGCATTAGCTTTGACATATTATTCCTCCTAGTTTTACTATGACGATAAAATCAAAGGGGAATTAAAAATATATGTTGACCTTGGTAGTGTTGCAGTATAAGTAGTAGGAGAAGAGGACAAAGTGAACATTTTGTACAAAACAAAATTGTAACTTGTCAAAAATATATACATGTATATTTGACTTAATGTACCTTCTTGATTCATTGTTATGGAATACAAGAATTAATCAAGAGTTTAGATTATAATGTAGTACACTGGAAACGTCATTTTACAGATCATTGTACTACCAGTTTACAGGAAATGCAACTTGATATTTACATTGCATTAATACTTTTTTCTCAATCTTCTGAATAGATACTTTGTTGAAGCCACTAAGAATTTAGTTTAGATAAATGTTTGCCAAATACACTTGGAAAACAAAACACTTGAGCTAATTTTAAGCAAGCAACACTTTAAAGTATGGGGATAAATGCAAATACAATTAATTTGCATCACATATGAAAAAAAAAAGGTTTTCATAGTGCTGTCCTTTCAGTTACGATTTGAACCACAATTTCACGCCATACCAATTGTCAATATTTCAGTTAAAACATTCAACCACTAAATAAACCATGTCAGGCCTGAATCAATACTTGGTGCATTGAAGCTAAAAACAAACAGCGTGTTTCCCTGCAGAGCGAATGAAATAAACAAACACACATTCATTGGTTTGGTTTTGTACTCACAAGTCCTTCAGAGTTTGAGTTTGGAACCGGAAGGGTAGATGTGGAAATTCCTTTAAAAATGGCGCTGAGCAAGATAAGTAGGGAGGTGACGTCAGCGTGAACGTCGAGATCCTTCATGGCGGCAACCTCACAAATGGGAATCCAAACAGATCTGTTGGTCCAGCAGTTACAACGGGAAGTTCATGGCCCACTGTACACATCAACAGGTCTTAGTATGACTCACATTTTCCTCCATTAAGTTATTTAACAAGCCTCTCTAACGTCAGCATTTTAGCACACAACTACGTCACTGTAATGGCTGCTACATCGCGCTAGCTTAAAAACTAGTTGTACATAACATGGTTTTTTTTCTACACAGACAAAGGCATTTATCTTTCATATGCTTCCTAAAGTCCTTTACAGACAGTAAATCTCCATTAACCGTTGTAATGGATAGCTTTACTTTGTTTTCGCCACACATCGCGCTGCGGCTCGAGCCTACCTACGTTTCACTTAAGGTAGCATTAGTCCCGCCCACTCCCATCTGATTGGGCAAAATAAAACGCGTCTTCTAATGTCAAACAGACCTGAACGAGATTGACACGTTGCACAAATCAAAAGTAGGTTTTGAACCTGCCACCGCTGCGCCGTGTACAAGTCCTGTAGGAGCTATTTTCCCATTGTTTGTTTAAATCTTAAAATTTAAATTGTTTAGTTTATTCTTGTTGCCCTGCGACAGACTGGCGACCTGTCCAGGGCATACCCCGCCTCTCGCCCGGAACGTCAGCTGGAGATAGGCACCAGCAACTCCCGACCCCTCTAAGGGACAAGGGTGCAAAGAAAATGGATGGATGGATGGAT
>CAEGAF010080267.1:0-29113 GCA_903067075.1 Micropoecilia bifurca | reverse complement strand
TATATATATATATATATATATATATATATATATATATATATATATATATAGAAAATAAATTTAAACATCACTGCTTGCTAAATGAGTTTGAGTGGTTTATGGCTCAAAGGGCAGCAAGGGAAAAAGAGACGTGCAACTGCATCTCACTGACTCTCCTTTAAGCAGCCCACCAGATTGTAATCTCCTGGGCTCCCTAGAAGTCGCACATTATTGTTTCTCATTTCATGCGTCACAAACAATTAAAACCAGCCACCAGATTCCTCTGCCCCACGAGCTCCATTTGGAAAATAAGAAAAGAAAACAAAAGCATTCTGCATGCACATCCACTTCTTCCAAAGCTGAATTTCTAGAAAATGTCACACGTATTTCCCACTTTCATCGTCTTTATCTCACGGCAACAGTAGCTACAAGGCGGACGAGCCCTGGGTAACGGAGGCGGCTACGTGATGAAGAGAAAGGCAAAAAGAGATAGGGTGGGATTGGGGGGGCGGGGGAGGTGGGTGAAGAGTAAGTGTCCTTTTAGTTTCCAGAGCCTGCTGTCAACATCTTCATAGCTGCAGCAACATGAGGAAGACAAATCAAACTCCTGGCAGCAGAAAGGGAAATAAGGAAACAAAGCAAGGCTGTAGTTTCTTTTCTTTTCTTTTCTTCTTCATGTCACTGATTAGAGGAAACATAAGAGGAGGAGGTGAACACAGCAGGTTCTCCGAGGAGGGTTCTGTGAGGGACGGCAGTGAATCTCCCCCCGGCCCCCCGTGACAAAACTGTCGCACTCAGGAGAGAAATTTAACCTCATATTGGTGCTTTTTTCTTTTTTAAAGCTTCCACTACAAACATGCGCGTCTGTGCGCACGATGCCACCTTCTTCAGCTGGTGTTTTGCAAGCGAGCTGTGTGGCTTTGTGCCGAGCACATCCAATTTGCTTTATGCCAAGAATAAAGAGAGAGACGGGGAGTCTGACAGAGCTCTGCTCGCCCTCAATCATCCTCGAGAAATGCGTGCGAGCAAACAGAACATCCGCCACCTTGGTGAGAGATTTGCACAATAGAGCCTGCCGGAGCGTCCTGCCTGACGCTCTCGTTAAAATTAACCGCGGCAAATCAAGATGGGACTGACTGGACGCGTCCAGTGGGAATTTTCGGAGATGTGACAAGCACTTAATTTAGCTGTCATCGGTAGCACCGTGCTAATGCTGAGATGTTTTAAAAAAAAAAAAAAAAAAAAAAAAGGAGGCGTCGATCCCTGCTGAGGATTATATATACGTGGAACGAGGCTTTTAGCGCCGCCACGCCACATAGCTGTGGCTTTATCTGAGAGGATGGTGAAATAAGGAGGAGAAGGAGGATATGGCCTTTAAGAGAGAGCTGCTAGGCCCCCGGCTCGGCTAAGTGACAATGAATCCTATGGTGAGTCGATTTGCTGCTTTTGAGAGCCTGGAAACTTGTCTGGTCGAGTGCTCACAGGGGAGACGCCGAGATGGAAGGATGGAGGGACAGAGCCTCACCTGTCGCTGTCCTCTATTTGTCTGAGCCTCCCTGGAGGCTTTTGAGCTGCTCGCTACAACAAAGGGGGACTGGTGGGAGGGGTGGAGAAAAAGCGCTCTGTGGCAATCCACAGACGGCAGAGGAAAAAATGGACAAGTTTACAGGTAAACAAGGGGAAGAAACCGAAAGCAGAGGCAGGCTCTGTTTCAAACGACATATCACAGATCTGAATAACATAAGAGCCTTGTTTTCGTTTTAGTACTCAAGTTTCTTTAAAGGCCTTTAATCCCTCTGCAGTTGCTTGCTAGTTTCTTCTTTGCCTTAAGGAAGACGAGGAAGATTTAAACACCTCTGTGTACCTCTTTATTTAAATCAGAGGTCTTTCTCCCTGTTAAAAGACAAAAGATGTCCCTGAATGCTCTGTAATCAGGCTAATATTTTTAATAAGACAAAGCTACTGATGCATCTCTACCTTTATGCCAATTACTTAATAATTATCTATTGTCTTCAAGTTGAATTTAACAGTTTTAGGTCCCTATCCACACCAAAATGATTTTTGTTTTTCTTAAACTAGAAATTTATTAATCATTTTTGCCCCTGATCACACAAAAACGGTCTTTTTGGGGGACACAAAGCAATTTCCAGAGTGAAAATGAATGTGAATAGCAAAAACACTGAATGTCTTAGAGGCCCAACCTCTAATTTGACTTGTATCGAGGGATGCACAATATTATCGGCATGGTCCGGCAAAATAATTCACCGATATAAAAGCCGTTGTCTTTACATGACAAACCAGTGACATTGGTGCCTCCAACATAATGTCTGTGCTGCAGGCACCATAAGAAACTGTTAAGTATTGATGCACGACTGATGCGCTTTTCACTTGGTGCTTGTGAACACGTTGAGTTTAGGTCTGTTAAAATTTTAAAATTTGCACTGTTTTTGAGTGTTGTCATTGGCTTAGAGAGAGCCAGTACATTTTTCAGAGCCATGTTACATCTTTTTCAGCCTCCTTTTTGGCATTTGCTAAATTGACAACGATAATGCAGTATTTTAATACCACAGTGGAGAAAGGCATACAGTTTCAGTAACCAGGTGTAGGGAAAAAATATTGGTATCGGTTATTGGCCAAATGAGATTGAGTATATTGGCATTTTGGATATCAACTAAAAATCCAAAATTGTGCATAACTACCTGCAAACCCAAAAGCATCATGCATAACAACAACAATAGCAGATTAAATGTTTGTAGCCATGATGCCAAAACTGCTACAGAACCTCATTAAAGGTTACAGCTGCAAAGAAAATGTTCTACTTGAAACTCCACAAATGTTTTTAGACATTCTTGTTTTCTTGTGTTTACAGCTAATCTTGTGTGAAGACTTTATGCTAATGTCCCATACTCCATGATTAGCGCCACTTCAGGACTGGGGGAGTAAAACCAGCGTTTTGGACCTCTCTCTGCATTTCTGTGTGGATAAATACTACCTATGAAAAATGTATCAACATCAACGTCGGCATTGGCCAATAATATTAATATAAAGTTTTAGGAAAATATGAACTTGTGTGGACAAGGCCTTAAGTTATTTTTCCTTTGTAGAGAGGGAAAATAACTTAGCATTTTTGACCTATAAGTACGTCAGCAAAATGTAATCAAATAACTGTTATGCTTTAATCGACCAACCATTATTTTACTGGTTTACTATCACTGAATCTCATAGACTACAGCTACATAACTACAGCCTGACTCATTTAATATCCCTTCATTAAGTCCAGGATTAGGGAAACAGGCAATACATCTTCCACAAGAACTACATACAACAGAACCTAAAGTTGTGCAGATTAATTCAATGTGATGATTTAAACACATTCTAGGACAATCGAGAAAGCAAGTTCTCAATAAGACGCATCTATAAAAATGAAAGGCAAAAAAAAAAAGTCATCAGCAACACATCAAAACTTTACAGTCGAGTTCAAAGACGGCGCCGCACAGGCAAACAGACGTCAGATGTGCACAGCAAGATTTAACCTGACTTTCAAGTCCACAAAGGATGACACAATGTTGTTTGAGTATGGGCAGCAGATGACAGGAGTAATTTGCCACATCGCTGATTTGAAAAGGAGCCCTTGAAGATGACACAGAAAGACAACTGTATTGTCATCCTAAAGAGGATCTATGAAATCAATGGGACGAGATCAATGCCGTCTCTCCCTCTCTTTCACAGCACTTTACATAAAATATAATAACCATCAGAGAGGCCACCGTCTAGCTCACAGATTTTCTGTGTGGGGTGTGCAGACGTCTACACAGCTCATTTTTGCCCCATCAGTTCAGAGGTCGCTTGCACAACTTCACAGGCAAGGAAGGACGAAGGAGGAAGCAGAAAGTGAGGGGAGGGAAAAAAAATCCCCAGGCAAGTAAGAGCCGAAACTAAAGGCAGCGGGAGAAAAAGAGGGTTTGGGAGAGACTAGCGCAGTGTCTTCATTAGAGCAGAGAAGCTAGCCAAGCACTGTGGTAAGAGCTCCTCATCCTCTCAGTTAATTAGGATTTCTGCTGCTTCATTTTAGGGCGAGGGACAGGATGTTGGAGGCTTGATTGCTTTTTATTTCTCAGCCTAACGGCTCGGCTGCTGCCGCCGCTTTATTAACAGAAGATCTTGCAGATTTACAGCTTTGCAGCAAACATCAATTTCAATAATTACAAGAAAACTGTTGGCAAGTACACAATAAAAACACACGCTCCCTTTTTCTTCCCCTCCCTCGATTCGGTCGCCATTCAAAAAATATCCACACACACACACACCCTCGCCCCCTCTTCTGAGCGATCTAATTTCCATAGATGTGCCCTTTTCAGGACCGAATATTATAAACACACACTGATTTGCCTCAGTCGCACTTTAGCACTTCAAATATTTTACAGCCGTTTCCTGGTCAGGAGGCGGGAGCAAGTGGTGAATGCCACATTTACATTCAACATCCAAACCTGAGCATTTCTGCAGTCACCAAACCAGACAGATACAAGAAAAGAAGCTGGTTTTATGCACTACACATTATGCTAGAGGGGTTAGACAAACAGCCAGACAACAGGATCTGCTTCCCCCCCCCCTCTTGATCGGATCTGCTCAGTCACAATCAGGCCCAATAATAAAAAATAAAAAAAAATAACTGGTACTACTTTTCCCTATTTACTAAACATATCAAAACAATAAACTCACAATAAATGCGTCAACCAAATGCATCTACTTTGGTTTGAGAGAATCAAATAAGAGGTTAGGGACATCTGCCTATGGATAAAAGATGTAAAATTTAAAAAAAAAATTAATAATAAATTTTAAACATTTTTCCCTCGTCTTTTATTTACTCTACATATAAATACAAAAAAATTATATAAATAGAACTATTAATAATCCTTAACTAAAATAGTAGCTGGAAAATTGGGGGGAGGGGAAAGTGACTTGTTTTGTTTGAGTCAAACCCATTCCCTCTATAAAAAAGTACATTTTTCTTTTATCTTCTACAGTACTTACAAATAAAAAAGAAAATAAAAAAGGAAAATGTGCACAGACCATGATCAGTGCATCTCATACTTTTTGCAAAAACCTCGCGTCACCCAACGGGTAAATAATCCTCATCACTAGAGGCAAAGTATTTGGGATTGCCCTTTATTGTAATGGTAATGTAAGGCTAATGCTGCATGTATGAGAACAAACTGATCCCACACAATAGGTGCAAGAAATCACACTTTAAAGACAACAGTTAACAGCTCCAGCGCGGAGAGCCACAGTTTTCATTTGAATAAAATCAATAATTGTGTTGCCTTGCAGTATATTGCCTTCCTGTCATCTCATCTTGCTTACTAATGTTTCTTTCATGAGCCAGCCCACTGCTGGTGACATTATAGCTACAGCGCTCGCACAAGTCCCAGATGGATCAGTGAAAATGGTTGGCGTAAAACACAATTAGTACGGTCCATATGGCTGCTAGTGGAGGAGGAGCAGGAGGGCTCCCTTGCGGTTGTGATTGAAGGCTGCTTCTCTGCTACCTTAAAGATCAAACTGCCGTCATCATAATTGGACCATTTGAATTCTGCCTCTTGCCTCGGAAAAGAAAAGCAGCACCACTTCAACAGATTACCACGAAGCCGGAGGATTCTTGGTGAAATAAATTCGCCAACCTTGACTGATCGCTCAATCAATTGCTCTTTCATCAAGATTAATGGTTCATATTGGATAATGGAGGAAATTTAATGTGAGGGGAGCATTGCTTCCTGATTCCAGTGTTCAGTCGTATCGATTGGTCCGCAGCCCTCGTTTTTTGACCAATGGAATGTGCTGATAAGAGAGCGATGCGTTCGACCTATGTAAACCGAGCTCAGAGTAAACGATTTACTGTGCTTTAGGCGCGTCTCGTTCACTGATAGCTCTGTATGCCCAGCCTGACAAGCATTTTCTTGCCTGAGAAACACAGACACCTTTTAGTGAGTAGAAGCGAACAACAGCTTGAGGCAACAGATTTATTACAAATTGATCTATTAGATAGCACTGCTGTGCTTCACTGTTTTCTCTCTCCTCCTCCTCTCTCTCTCTTTGTCTCTGACAACCTTTCCCTGATGGTAGCTGGAGTGCATCAGAGAGGAAGTGCTACAGTGGCAAATCTAAACCCAATCCTCAGAACTCATTTTCTCTGCGCCGACTCCTGGCACCGAGGTGCAAAAGACAAGACGTCCATCTTTAAACCCAGTCGATCCGACGCAACAGTCTCGCGTCCGACCGGAGGCCTCGCCACTCGATAGGGTCGTCTAGCCTGCAAGGGCGATCAAGGACGCGTTTCACCTGAAGCACCGTATGAACAGCCGAGCAGGCGGACACAGCATCGCCAGGTCTTTTGCTTCTGGCTACGTAAACCCCTGAGCCCTCGCTGTCTTTCCTGACACCTCCACCAAAACGCGAGACTCAAAACAGAGCCTGGTGTGTACAGTCACAACATCAGTACGACGCCCGCACTCGTCACAGAGACGCCAAAGCTCCACCAGCCCCCTTATCAAAGGATCTACATAATATTTAGCATCCAGGAAACACAAACGCTCAACGATGGTGAGCCCTAACGGACACTTTAATTAATGACCGAGCCACGCTGGTCAAAACAATAGACTGCTGCTATTGATAAACTACTCCATAAAATAATCAATTGAATCAATGGTATTGCTTAGACTCGTTAATGAAGGTTAACTTTCATCACCACGACAGAAGTCAAATATTTTAACGAGGGCTGGAGGGGTTACACATTTTCTAGGCACAGTGTCATTTTATAGCACAATCAAAGAATTATGTTACCTCCATTTGTTATGAAAAGGCAATTTTTTTTTTATCTCAAAAGCAACTTAAAGAACTCTGACTTCACATTGTAATCATATGACGCCTTGAATTTGGCCTCAGTCCCTTCAACAAAATGCTTCTCCATGCTGTCCACTGATGACATTTTCAGCCATTAGTAGGAGCTTTGTTTGTATAAAAAGCTCAGCAGAGGCCCAGTTCCACCAGGTTTTTGCTAACTGCTGCTGCTGCTAGTCTGGAGGAGCTTAGTGAGCTCCTGTCTGTAAAGGGTCACATAAAACTAACCTTAAAAGAACAGTTGTGTGCTCACATGTCATCAATGAAATCAAAGCAGTTTTCATCTGTATGCTGTGGGAAAGATGTTGAATATTGTTTAATTTTAACAAGTCTTAGAAATACATTCTGGCGCAACTGGGCCTTTTAGGGCGTTCATGATCTTAATATGGCCTCAAAATGAAAATGCGTTCAACCCTGGTGGCTTAGATCAAAGCACATTCATGTGTTTAAATGGTCCAGTCAAAGTCTAGACCTAAATGCTTGCAACTGTTGCAGCAAAAGTGTGGTTCTTGTTGGCAAGTCAAAAATCTGAAGATTTTTGTGTGCAGCAGCAGCTGCAGGTCAGAAACTAGGATAAAAACAGGTACAAATAGGAACAAAATATCACATGTTCCTGCTGAAAGCGTAAGGTTAAACTAACAGCAGGAGGTTATGTAGTCCATTCAGCCACATATATTTGCTGAAAAATAGTAACAATGAGTGCTGATAGAAAAGTACCCAGTCTATTGTGCTCCCTCCCTTTAATCACCTCCACCTTTTATCTGTGCTACGCAGGAAGAGAGAGCACAGAAAAGGGCTTTTGGCAGAATAAGTGTGTTATCTGTGTGTCCCCTGGAAAACTTTGACATGTTGAAATATTCCAGGGATAGTGTACATGTCTATATCAACATCTTGAGGCACGCAGCTGCAGGGTGTGTGTGCAGTGTAACACTGGTATGCATTGTTTGTGTTTCTGCACCACGAGCACCATGCAGTGTCATTACATGAGGCAATCTCTTACCTAATCAGTACTGACACACACACACACACACACACACACAGCGCAGTCCTCCTCCTCCTCCTCCTCACAGCCCCCCCACAACTCTTCTCTCGTTCTCCTCGGGGGCCAGCCAGCTGATCTTACACCATTTCATTTTCCTCTCTTTTACTGAGATGGCGAAAGGCTGGCTGTTAGTTTTGACTTACAATTTCAGCTTTTTTTGCCACGTCAGTGACAAAGAGCTATTAATAGGATCCCTTGCTTTGAAAAACGGGGTTATGACCTGAATCTTATACTGCCTTTGTAAACGTCCAGCATTTTTAAAAAAAAGAAAAGAAAAAAGACTGAAAGTTTCACTCACTGCCTGAAATCTATCAATAATAAACTGTTACTATTTTAGTTCAGCTGGGATTTTCAAAGTGATTTGTTTGAATGCAAATATATTGAGTTACATGATTGTTTATTTCTTTCTTTAAATTCAGGATTTCACATTAAGCTTAAGCCTATTAGTGGTTTTGACACACCAGCTCCAGCATTAATAGAGGTATCTTGACAATTCAAAATAAATTGATCATAATCAGGTATTTTCTGGTCATTTCTGACACATTATGGTAGCCAATGATATTTATCTGAGCTGAGTGACTGTCCAACCCTTAAATTAGAAAGTGTTTTTACATTTTACAGCGTTGTCGTCTATCAAGGTATTGTTTTTTGTTCTCCAAATTATTGTAGCATTATTTTATTCTTACTTCCTTCTTCACAAAATGTAAACAAAAATGGAGTAGCATCACACTTTAGCGGTTCTAGGATTTATTTTTTGTATTTGGTAAAAGACCACAAGCCATTTCTCCCTCCAAAGTTAGACTCTTACGATTGTTTTGGTTGTACTGACCCAGAATTCCCTGCGCCATAGTCCACTTCCTGCGCTCTCCGATCATTTATCCAGTTTGCTTTAATCAAATCGAGGCCCAGGTTTGATGGCGGACCAGAGTTATATTACGCATTCACACATCCCCAAACGAGCCTGACCTTCTAGACAAATGAACTAGAGTTCGATTAAAGTGGACTAAAGAGGGATGGTGTGAATGCAGCATAAAGAGAGGGAGACACCAAAGTTTCTAAGCTGTCTGGGGCTTCATGTGTTTGTTTTGCTGTTGCATCACACCTTGAATGTTAGCCAAGCCTCCACTTCCAGTTTCCACAGTCTCCATTGTACAACCACTTGGGTACAGAGAGCAGAAAGGACATCAGAGTGTAGCCGGTTTCAACATCCTAAATCCAACTCAGAAAACATGCAGTCTGCCGCGGCAACGGTAAAACGTGCTGTGCCTTATTAGTTACGATGCATGCATGCCAAGCCAACCAGGAGGATCCAGGCGGCATTTGCGAGATGAAGACGAGGCCGACTCGCGCAGAAAACAGATTTGATCACATCTAGTACATCAAACACCACCGGTGGCATGCGGCAAGACAGTTCACAATTGTTAACACGAGCAGCACTTGCCGATACCATCTCCTTGGCACAATTGTTGGAGCTGCAGAGCTAGGCCCGAATCAAACAAAGATGAGAGAAGATGCAGCGTGCTTGGATCTCCTCTTATGAGAGGTGAAGGGAAGCTGTCACACAACACAAAACGCATCTAGTCTTTCCTTTCTCTGACATGCTGAGAGGCTGGGGAGGGGGGAAGAGGGAAGAAAGGGGAGAAAGAGGCAGGGGAGGGGGGCTGCTCGCCTCATTTCTGCCAGTGTGCCCTGTGCGTGTCAGTCCAATATCTTAAAACAACACATGCACGGCTTTGCTACAGCCAATTACCCTGCTCTTGGCACGGGAACTGAAAAACATCTTCGGAGAACAATAAAGAGAGCTTGGCTTGTTGTGCGTGCTGTCAGTAAGTGCTGACAGATTGTTATTTTTAATGAATATACAGCACTTGAATTGCCCATCAAGAGGTCTTTGAGCGAACATTGCTCCTTTGTTAAGGGCATTAATTTTCTGTGTAACCGCCAGATATCTAGCAATGAAACAGATACTGAACACTACAAAGGACAGTCTACTTGCCTCCCCCCCCTTTTTTTTTGTCCATTGCCTTGCATTTGCTACAAGTACGCCTAATCGTTCGAGCTTCATTTCTTAGCAGGCGCTTGACAACATCTGTTTCCCTGCTTACCTACATCTCTCAGCAACCAAACAGTGTTGAATAAAACAACAAATCAGCTCTAATCACCTCCTCTCTGAAACGACACAGTAGCCTCTTACAGTTCAAGCTTACCTCGACATCATGCGCCATAAAACAACGCCGCAAGCCTGGAACGGTACAGGACGAGGCAATCGGAGAGGACAGGAGGATTTTAAGGTGAAACCGTTTCTCATAACAAAAGGTGAAAAAAAACACCAGCAAGCTGCCATTTGTGTGGAACATGGTAATAATGAACACCAGATCGTGTGTGCATTGACACGTCATCCAACAAAGAGGTGTCGGAGCACAGGGGAAAAAGGATTTTCCTCATCATTGTCTGGCCTTTGCCACATATTACTCACAGCCAGCTGCCATTACTCAAACACATACTAGTCATTAAAAGGAAAGGTTTATTACACTTCACTTATCATGACTCCGCTGCTACAGCAACCCCACTGGATTACCCTCCCGTAGGCAGGGTGTGTTGTCGGATGTGCGACTTTACAGACCACTCGAAAAAAAGCAACACGTATCACCTGACAGAACCACGAGCCCCATGGCAGAAAGCAAAACAAAAGGCCGCAAAAGTTCTGCTTTGAGCCATTCTAAATTATCCTCCACACAAACCCTGAGGAATTTCAGCTGAACACGAACCACCCATTTAGGTGGTTTTCAGTCAGAGCGGAGGAGAAGCAGTAATCAACGCACAGCCGGTAATGGCAGATCTCTGTACCTCAACACAGCAAGTCTATATTTTAAACGGTGAGTAAAGAAAACCTATGTCACAACCACTGAAGACTGCCAGAATGAAATACGAACCATCAGGCATCTGAAATATGATGATTATTGAGCTTAGCAATGAAAAATGGATCATTAAATCCAAAGAGAGATAATAATGTGAAGCTAATCTCTTACTTTATGCAAATATTAACTCGTCGTTTTATACCGCTCGCATAGTCCGGTCATTATCAACTAGTAGTAGAAAGAATATAATGTGATTGGTTGTTGATGACCACGTGGCATGTAACCAGAATTGTGGTAAACAGAGGGATTAAAAACAGGGTTTCCCCCAGGGTATTATAAGCCTGGCGGGCCACCAGGCTTTACTTGTGCTCCCACCAGGCTTAGCATTGCTTATTTATTCAAGTCTTTTTAAAATGTCTGAATTTTTAAAGACTTTATAGTTGGTGCTAAGGTATTAATCTTCCACTTTTTCAATGACACATAATTATCAAATGATATTTTCACATTTTTTCGTCAACTATAAACATAACTCAAAAAAAATGTTAAATGAATGACTGCCCTAGCACCCCACCACCAGGTGTAATAAGTTTCCTGGGGGAAACCTTGAAAATGTTCTGGTTTCACAACTGCTCGGGTTTTTTTCCCCCATCATATCGATCCAACAAGAACAACACAACCTATCAAACCCCAACCGTCATCATGGGAATCAACATGGGAATCAAAAGGGGCTGCTTGGATCAGCCAATACTTGATGGAATCGGATTTCAACTGTAGATTAGATTCTATGTGTTAGTAATACTGCTCTCTATGTCCACACTAGATGTATATTTTTGACAGGTTAAAGCTCACAGAAAACAATGAGAACGCTGTGATTAAGGAAAAAGAAATATCCTAATCGATACTGTTACTGCAAAACTCAGCAACAAAACCACAACCGGGTTTGTTCCAGATGTTGCACAGCCCTGGCTCTTCCAGCGGTTTAGAATTATTTTAATTTAATCTCAGGAAATTGGCCAGGGAAACCTGAATGTTCTCCGTCTGTGAGGAGCATCAAGTGCATCAGTCCCACTGCTTCACCTATTATAGTGCACTTATAGTCAACTGGCTGAAAGAACGGTCCAACGCTTTTCTTTCTCCTGCTAGTAAGAAAGACAAACTCTGGAATATGTCTGGTCACAGGAAACAAGTAGTTATTGTTTAGAAACTAAGATATTGTTGTTTTTTTAAACTACAGCTGATAAAATGCATGTCTGTTTGACTGTTTGCTCTATACGAGCGGAGTCAAACTTAATAACTCGCGATTGCTAGCCTGTAATACTAATTACTCTATAGAGATCACAGCACTTATTATATTTTTATGTAAAATACCTGAAAAGTACCTGAAAATTACTGCTAAATTTAAATGGGTGTTTAATATGCAATTCTGCTTCAATACTAGGCAACAAAATCAAAATAAACAGCTGTTAGAGATGGCATTATTATATCTAATTAATGTTACATTATTTATTTCTTCAATGGGAATATTTTTTGATTTTCTATTTTAAATCAAAAAATCATCTTGGTTTAGCCTTGCACAGGCCGAGCTGAGGACACACATGCTTGTATTCTTACTTTAACGTACCACCTTTGATAAGTTCATGCTGTTGGCACTTCCTTTTTTAGTTTGACTTTTTCTGTGCTACTAAACACAGACCTTCGACAGAAGCATGAAAATCTATGAATTTTACTACCTCAATTAAAAGAGCATTGGAACAAGTGTAATACAAGTAAACGTCATGAAAAGTCAAGCAATATGACGATAAAATTAAAAATAAAAACAAACATGGCTTTTTTGTCTGTTTGATGTGGCTTTTACCAGTTTGTCAAAGTTACTGGACACGATTCAGCTGGAGTCAGCACAACTACATCCCTTCAGATGATTATGTAACAACTGTGACAGACCGAGCGACCAAACAACACATTACAAACCACATGTGTGTATGAAGTTTCATGTTCTGCTCCTCTATCCAGCATGCCATTACTCACAGATCTGAGCAGTTGCCAGGGATTATTTAGATACTTAGAGTTGCAGTGGCACAGCACAAAACCTTTCCTTTTTAAGTTTGTTCTTAAGCCAAATGTTGTCAGGGTAGCTATGAAGGATTTCCCTGCATCCAGCCTAATGGTTACAAGTGAGAAAATGCAGATGCTGTCAACATTGAAATCTGTTTCTTTCGGCACACTGGAAGGAAAACAAATGTTTCTCTCTCCTTTGATCTGCTTGCATATTCATTAGCTGCAGTGAAATCCAGTTTATTGGGAAAAAAGGCTGGAAGAATACCAAAACACTGCCACAAAAAGCATAACACGCTTTATATTTTCCAATGAAAATGTGCAGATTTTATCAGAAGAGTTCAACTGACATATTTATCAGTAAAAAAAAAGTTGTTTACTATTATTAAACTCTCATCACATCCCTTATCCTTTAATTATGCAACTCTTTGTTAGATAAAAATGCAAATCCTGCAAACATACCTACTGCACAGTGCATCTTTAGTTTTGCCGTTATTGTTTTTAACAGTTTAGAGTTAATTCTGCATCATTTGTTGTCAAATTTCAGCCACAGAGACATTTTGCAAGTTTCTCCTTTATGTTTCCACAACTCAGCAAAATTGTGCAGTCACCTCAGCGTTAGTATGGTCTAAAACCAGACCATGTTGTCATCTCAAGTAACCACAAACTACTAGCAGCACAACAATAATTAAGGTAAACACACAAAGCCTGCAAGTTAGCTTCGCAGGCTAACGTTTCCTGGAGCTAATGACAATAGCTCCTTGGGCTCCGTCTACTTCATGGAATAAAGGCGCTACACTAGGTGAGTTTAAATTACGAAAACACCTCTAGTGCTGTATATGAATAGCACTACAGCATTATATAAAAAAGCAATAGATAAAACCATGTAAAGTTGCGTGCTTTGCAAGAACTCCAAGCTAACCGGTGTAAACGAGCCGTTTGTTTCCAGGCATTAGACGGCACCTCGCTGGCATTCCCAATCAGTGCTAGTCACTAGCCGCTAACATTTGGTTCACGGTAACCAGAAGGAGTGAGGGGCAAACAGCAGCTACCAAACAAGGATGTGCGTTAACAGCCCAGCGTTCCCAAACTACTTCCTCACGCTTGTCATTTTATTATTATTTACTGCCGTATATCAAAGGTGAAAAGAAGAAGCTGATTGCAGCTCACCGCACTTACCTTAAAGAGCTTGCTCTACAACATCTGTGATTTGTTTGATGAGAGACTGCAACAACAAACAATAGCAGCAGCAGCAGCAGGGGCAATTAGCCAACGTTAGTTAGCCAAGTGTCGCCACTACAACAGTAGTAGTACAACAGCTGCAGTGCCACCTGTGTGTCTTTTTCTTATGTAGCTGGAACTAAGCGAGCGGCTTTTGGAATAATGCTGTCATAAATGATGGACTATGAGAATACAGAGGGAGTAATCGTTGCCGGGATGCTCAGACTGGTGTGTATGAGAGGTACTCAGCATGACAGCATCCTTCTTCATCTTGGGGTGAAAGCAGTTAGAGGAGGGGGGGGAGTTGTCAAAGTTCAACCGGTGAAATACCGCCACCCACTGGTCAAAGCTGGAAACACCACGCTCTACTGGGAGTCCTGGAGGCGTTAACTGACTCACTGTAGAATAGAATAGAATAGAATAGAATAGAATAGAATAGAATAGAATAGAATAGAATAGAATAGGGTCACGAAAATGCAGTATTTGGTATGGCAAAGGCACAAAGTAAAAGAGATTTGAGAATAAACTCATTTTTATTGACAATAAAAATGAGTTTTTATTTGTGTTAAAGACTGGTGTGAGAAGTTCAAAAATATATCTGTTTCCATTTATTATAGATTATATAGTTTTTATTTAAATATTTATTACTCTGTGCATTTTACTGTTGGTTAAATAAATCCATAATCACACTGTGTTTTTGGTTTTTTTTATGTTTTTCGAAAGCAATGTTTTATATTATTATTTATTTATTTTTTTTTTTAAGCACTATTTTATGCAAAAATGTTCATGGATTTGATATACTTTTTATAATTATTGCTTTTTATTATTATTTTAATTTTTTATTGATTTTCTACTTACGAAGAGAACAAACACAAACGAAAATGGAAATATAAAAGGATCATTTACATTACACTTCATTCATTGTACATATTATAGTAACAGTACAGCATTGTATACAATTTGGGAGCATGACATAATCAAAACCCGATAATTAGAAAAGCATACAGTTCATTCCAGAAGTTTATTTGCCTTTTTCTCAGCAGTCTGCTTTCTTGTGTTTGACATAGCTGGCCAGTTGTATCCAAATTTCAACCGCTGAAACCCAAACACCATCACGCTGAGTAGAAACTAAACGTATTAAGATTTTCAGGAACCACCACTGAGGGTCCAATCTATCATAAACTAGAAGATACTTGAACAGCAGAACCCACAGAGAAACATCTGTATCACCAACACTGACTCATAGTGGACTAGCCAAGAAAACAGCTATCACCTACTTCAAAGTTTTTAAAGGTTTCATGGATATGTCCAGAGCGGACAAAATGAGCTGTACAAATTCTAGACATGGTAGAAGTAGCGAGACTGGTGTGGTGCACAAACTGAGTGGAAGGATGAAAAATGAAGAGTCTCTCCGAACTTTTCAACTTCGTATTGCAGCAACAACTTGATTGTAGAAACGCGGACTTGCTTGAAACTTTTTTTTGTTTTTTTACTGCTCCCACAAAGTTGAAAAACTTCTTAAAAGCAGGGGTGGTGCTAGAAAATCAACTAACTAAATAGAGCTTAGCCATTTCTGAAAAGTACTGAAACGTTAAACGTGTCACTAGCAGCTTGTCGATAGGTTCAAAAAGGGGTTACAGCAAGTATGTTTTAAGGTACGTTCACCCAAATGTGGGGTTGCAGAGTGTATAACACAACTTAGAGAAAATCTACCCTTATTTAACTAACTTCAGTAACACATTTCCTAAATGTGTTACTGAAGTTGTGAGACATATTACCAGGCCTCACAAAGAACAATTCAAATACAAAATTACATGCTAAACCAAGCTAAGTCGTGTACGAGCAGACGTTGGTAGCAGCTAGCAACATTTACTTGAGTAACTTTTTGTGCTTGTAGGAGTCGTTTCACTCCACTGTACTTTTTACTTCTGTTTGAGTAACATTAATTATTGCTTCTGTTGCTACAGTACAGTTCCTGGATGCTTGTTTCCTGTTGTGTCTCCTGGCTGCTCTAGAATTTACAAGGGACTAAGGTGACATCTAAGGTGTCTAGTTTCTGATGCAGTTTGGCTCTTTTCAGCACCGGCTGCTATTTACCTTCAAGAACAGCCTCATGCCAACGTCATCAAAACGCTAAAAGAAAATTAAATTACCTTACCTAATTGCAAGGGGGGGAAAAAAACTCTTCAAAACAACCTATTTTACAATCACCAGTGAAATATCCAGTGAAATAAGATAAAGTTTACTTTACCTTAAACACCAATGAAACTTATTGGTGTTTAAGTTTCATTTAAACACAAATAGTTTACTTTAAACACCAATAGTTTAAATTAAATTTCTACGTTTCTGGTATGTCTTTAGTTTTTTATTTTCCATCATTTGATGTTGTCAAGTACAGTAGACAGTACACAAAGACCCTGCAAGCACTTTGACATTTATACCATATTTTCTCTAGGTTTTATGTTAAAACAAAATTGGAATAAGTGCATAATCTGCCTGAATGTTATTTTGTAATTGTCGTGTTTTAGTTTTACATTACCTAAAGTTGCAGCGCAGTCTGATTACATAATTTCTAATGTCAAACGTCATTCTACTTTAGCTTTATTTGGAAGTATTTTTTATTAGAGTAAATTCTTGGAGTACTTAAAAAAAAAAGTGTTTGACTCTACCGATAAAGGCCTGACACGCCATACTTTGTAAATTATTGATTTCTCAATTAAAATGTATGAACTTTTTATCACCAAACGTCAGTACACGTAATCAATCTCTAGACATTTTTTAGAAGGCCAACCCCAGACCGATTCACGTTTCATTTACGCTACAACTGCTACGTCGTTTTCTGACCGTTAGTGAATGGTGGCTGCATTTTAACATTTTGACCACAAGATGGCACCAAAAACTTAAAGGGCGTTGAAGTTTTAACTCCTTTGTGAAATTCCTCATGCACCTTGGCTCATTGAATAAACTTAGCATTACATTTGGTTTAAATCAATAAAGTTTGCGTTTTATTACAACATAACCACTTATATGCTACCCATTTCATCTTGATAACATTTAGGGCAAGAAAAAAAATCTCAATAATTAAACAATGTAGACAGGTTCAGGAAGGCTTCAATTTAAATTGGTGTGGCATAAACTCAGCAGACTGATGCCACTAGTGAATAGAGCCTCATTTATCTTGGCAGTGCTCAGTAGGAAGATCTCACACTGAGCCTTCAGATTCCTGCACCCAGGGGACGGACAGAAATGGAGTCTCAGGCCTGAGATCAAGTTTCAACCCCTCAGCTTACAAACTTGCAGCACTGAGAGGAAATGGTTGATACAGGAAAGCTTTAGTTTCTGGGTAAACACTCCCCTTAGTGGATAATATTTGAATCATGATGCAGAATGTTTGTGCACAGGAGGGCAGGAATAAGAACCCAACACTTTTGAAACTATATTATTTATTACACATTTCTGTAGGGGCTTACAGCAACACAAGATCTCGTCGGAGGCGGAACATTGAACGTAGACAGCTCTTACCACTGCTTCAGGCAGATCCCTACTGGAGTTAACTTTGCTCAAATAATCAGAGGACCACAATCACTACAACGCACAGGAAGCTTCAAGAAATCACACAGAAACAGACACCAACAAGGACCAACACTACTCAGGAGCTAAAGCATATTTTGTAGATGAGCTGAGCCACATGGCTGTACTGGGACATAGCACCGCGTTTCCACGCCACAGTATTGGACCTTGGATAATAGAGGCATCTTTTCCATCTTCACTCCATACAGGGCAGGCAAACCTAGCGTGGCGAACATGTGTGGGGGATTATGTATGAGCAATGAACACGCAGTGGCCTGAGGAAGCTGACCCAGTTCAGATGGGGCACCTGAAGTTCTTGCCAGCAAAACGGGCCTTGTCACCGAGCTCCTCCTCAATCCTGAGAGAAAGTTACCACCATTTCAGACACAGAAATCCAGGAATTCATTTGGGATTTGTGTATTAGTTTGTGGGAAAGCCTCACCTCAGGAGCTGGTTGTACTTGGCCAAACGCTCAGATCGGCAAGGAGCGCCAGTCTTGATCTGCCAGAATTTAGCAATACGTTACACAGGGTTCATACACTTCACACAGTAAAACTCAAGCATTTACAGAAAGTTTTCCACTTTGAGATAAAAATATAATCTTAAAAATGACAGTTGGATATAGTTTATTACAGTTAGTTCCTTGTGATCGTATTCTACGTCCTACAGCAGGGACAAAGTAAACTACAATATAGCAAAATCAGACATCTCAATTTTATGTTTCGAGATGTCACCAACATAAAAAATTACCCTCATTTCAATAATGTTTAAAGTATAAAATACAAGAACTTTTATTTCAGTCACACTGATCAGCAAGTCATTGAGCCATTAGTAATAACAACTCATCACATTAAAACAATCCAAACAAATCATGTTGAGGTAAATTAGCTTTCTGCTCAAAGCAAGTGGTTAAAGTTACTTTAGAGATTTTGTTTTCCAAGTTTTCTGGTCTAAAACAAAAACACTTAGTCTGATTTAACTTCAGCCTGAAAAGTTAAAGCTCAGTAATAATGCAGCTTTGCTACGTGTATGAAAACATCTGGTTTCAACAGTATGCAACATTTCCATATTCAAGTTTTTAATCAAACATTGCACTTCATCACAAACCCTGGATATGGACGTGAACAATGACTGTTCCGTTTGCATCGTCGGCGTTAAATCGATTACCTGTCCAGTGCAGAGGCCCACTACAAGGTCAGCGATGAAGGTGTCCTCGGTCTCTCCGGAGCGGTGGCTCACCATCACCCCCCAGCCGTTGCTCTGGGCCAGCTTGCAGCTAAAACAAAGGGTGAGCGTTTCAGTCTGGTCAAAGTGTAATTACTGCTTTGAATTTAGTCGGTAGGACCGCCGTGTTATGGACACTCACGCCTGCAGGGACTCTGTGACAGAGCCGATCTGGTTGACCTTGAGCAGCAGGCAGTTGCAGGCTTTGTCGGCGACGCCCTTGGCGATGCGTTTGGGGTTGGTGACGGTGAGGTCGTCTCCCACCACCTGGATGCTGGTGGTGGCTGTGAATTTGGTCCATGCCTCCCAGTCGTCCTGGTCAAATGGGTCCTCGATGGAAACGACTGAGAGAACGGTGGACGTTTGGTATTTTGAGGTAAAGTTGCTGCTGTTGCCATTTTTATTCCCCAATAAAAAGGAGTTAAAAACTCACCTGGGTAATCCTTGACGAAGCTCTTGTAGAGGTCAGCCAGCTGGTCAGGGGTGATGTAGCGGCTGGGGTCATCTGGAGACTTGAAGTCCAGGTCATACTTGCCCCCCTTGTAGAACTCAGAGGCAGCCACATCCATGCCGATGACGATCTTGTCGGTGTAGCCGGCCTTGGCGATGGCGTTCTTCAGCAGCTCCAGAGCTGCAGACGAGTAAAACATTTCAGGAGTTTAACTTCTAATTGAGAGATTTGCCACAGAAGCTCACTGCTGATGTCAGAAACAAGCAACGGACAAGTCAAATTAATGCTTTTATTTTGAAATATCCAAGCTTAAAGTAGGATAGCAGCAAACTACCATTTTAGTAATCAATTTTGACAATTAAGTTGATTTAAACATTTTTTTTACATTATACAAATCTTTCATTTAACCACTTAGGCTTATTCTATGCAATATTAGAAGTGCACAAAAAACCCATTACAAAATCCAATACAGCATTTCTTTAGTTATTGTATGCAACAAAATGAAACGTGAAAAGCCGAGCTCTTTCTGCATCAGTACAGTACAAGGCTAATATGGTGATTCTTTCTAATTAACCAATCAAGTAAAAAGGAAATGGTGCTTAATAATGAATCTTAAAATCTGCATCAAGTGAGTTTAAGGCAGAACATATTTAGACACTTGAATATAAAACATACATTTTTGAACAGTTCTGGCTTAATTACAGCCGACTGTGTTTTATGGAGTCCATATAGCTCAGTTAACACCAATGTGATTACTAAATTAGTTGATCATTCAATTATCGATTAATCATTTCAGCCCTTGTATTAATTCCTGTTCAGGATTATGCAACCTGCTGTGTTTTTCACACCTTCTTTGTTTTCCAGGATGTTGGGGGCGAAGCCGCCCTCGTCTCCCACGTTGGTGGCGTCCTTGCCGTATTTCTCCTTGATGACGTTCTTCAGGTTGTGGTAGACCTCGGCGCCGATGCGCATGGCGTCCTTGAAGTTGCTGGCGCCGACAGGCAGGATCATGAACTCCTGCATGGCCAGCTTGTTGCCTGCGTGGGAGCCGCCGTTGATGACGTTGAAAGCCTAAAGCGAGGCAGAAACGGGTCAGCTTTCGAGTCCCTTTTGGATTGGACGACGTCTGAGGACGAATCCTCTCGGGATACTGACCGGCACTGGGAGGATGACGTCGGGGTTGCCGGCCAGGTCAGCGATGTGGCGGTAGAGGGGAACGCCCTTCTCCGCCGCACCAGCCTTGCACACAGCCAGGGAGACGCCCAGGATGGCATTGGCACCAAACTTGGCTGAGGAGAGGAAGACGACCGTTTCAATGGGACGTAGATGCAGCAAAAACTTTTAAAACTCGCGAGAGTTTAGTGGCAAGATTTGTAAGCAGCGAGGATCTTACACTTGTTTTCTGTGCCGTCCATGTCCAACATCAGCTTGTCGATCTTCTCCTGCTCCACAACGCTCACATCCTGGAGTCAGACACAACGGGACGAGTTCAACTGGAGCAATTAAGATTATACTGGTCTGACTTGTTGGTTAGGAACACATGCAAGTAGTTATGCCACCATCTGAGAACTTGACTTTACTAATGCACATTTAGATACAAGAGGTGAAAGTCATTGGTAACAAAGGATCATTTTACACAGGAAAACTGTAAAGTTAGTCATCTGGTTAAAATATGTTAGCCAAACAATGAATGGTCCTACCTTGCTGACCAGTGCAGGTGCAATAGTTTTATTGATATGCTCAACAGCTTTAGAGACACCTGCAAGGGACAAGGAGACCATGACTGACGGACAGGAGAAGACCATGCAACGCAGGCCACACAGATGAACACAGAGCATCCGATTTATGTCAATGTATGAGTGAATTATTAAAATATTGTCCACTAATTTAGCAGTTTATTCCACCATTTATGCATTTTAAAATCTGTGAACATCTGTTAGTGCCTGACGGACATTAGTCTCCAGAAGCAAACTCATTCTCCATGCTGCTGTGCAGTGCAAAGAGAGTCGCCCTTATTTTCCACGTTATTTACCTGGTTACATAACGCAGGCGCCAAGAACTCATTTATATATTTAACAGCTCGTTTGACTCCTGACAGGAGGAACAGAAATGGGGAAATTGAAAAGAAAACATGATGAGGAAAGAGAACAAGAGTTTATAGGAGTGTTGAAATGAGCCGAAAGGTTGCAAAAGGTTGGAAGTGGCCAGAGTTTAGAGAGAGAGCAAACAGATAAGTTACCTTTGCCCATGTAGCGTGTTTTGTCATTGTCACGGAGCTCAAGAGCCTCATAGATGCCTGTGGAAGCACCGCTGGGGACTGCAGCCCTGAAGAGACCTTAAACAAGACATTTGGTTTTACAAACGCTGCCTCATGGATAAAGAAAAGCAGCATTTAAAAGACAACTTCACCAAGACGCCCAGCTTCCTAAATTACAACTCTGGTGCACAATCTGAAACATTTCAACCCTGTAAAAACCACAGATATTTGTCCCCTCCAGTCAGAGGGGAATAAAACACGCAGGGAGGAAGTCGTGCTGCAGATGGCGGTGATGTAATAAGGGAATTAAATCCACCAACTGAGCATGTGCAGAAAATCTGTGGCAGGATACCAAGTCCTGCCCACACAAGCTCAAATCCACTTCAGTCAAACGTGAATGAAAACCTGAAGAAAAAAAAAAAAGCACTGTTCATTTTACTCAGTGGAGCAGCAGAGATTGCAGTCTGAGGGGATTTAGTGCTTAGGCCAATGGGGCACAGTCGCTGTCGAGGCCCGTAGGTAATGCCTGACAAATCATCCGCAGCTAGAAATCGGCACGAAGCAGCAGGGGGCTGAAGGCTGCAACCAATCAGACCGTAAATCAGGGGCTTTGCCTCTTCATCTGCCAAATCTGGGGCTAAATTCAGTAAAAGAGGCTGAATAAAACGCAGGCCGTTTACATACAGTCCTACAAGTTGGCAAAAAAGATGGTGGAAATGTCCAGCAGGACATAAAAAGGCACAATAATGATGGCCTGGCCGGATGCAGCAGACGCTCTCTGGTGTTTGTCTGCCGTCAAAACAGAGATGCTAGACTTAAAAGGTTGTCATCATCAAAAGAAGTAAAAATAAACGAGCTCTACAGTTCACAGGACATGTCTGCCGCCCTAAGCTGAGGAAAAGCTGAGAGAAGCTCTGCAGGGTTTTTCAGGCCAGTCCAACTCTTCCATGTCAGTGGTCATTCAGGTTGCTTCATTAACATTCTCAGGACATTTCAGGGGGTTGAACAGCTTCCTTTGTTTCAACCCAAACAGAAACAACCCCAATCCGCTAAAAAATAATAAACGGTGGGCAGGCCATTAGTTGATTAAATGAACGAATCTAAAACTCAGCCAAATGAGTCACAGCTTGAATAATTTACAGCTAAACTGAGCAAAGCAATTTAATTCAAAGATTTTAAACAGATTACTTTTCTGGGCCAAAACAGGTTTATTATTTTATTTGATGTTTGACTTCAGAGTTCAACTTTAGAGAGTAGAAGAAAAAAGTTACCCTAATTTATGGATTAAAACCTATGCTATTGAATTTGAGTTGTCATTAAACTAAAAAAATACAAAGAACAGTTTGTTGATTCATTTATAGACGCATTTTCTTCATTAAAATCGAAGAGAAAACAAAACAATTCTTGACAGATTGTCCCACCTCTAATCCCAAATAAATTCAGAGTCTTTGTAGAGATGCTGCATGGTGTTGTGATCCAGAGCCGTTACAGTAACAGTGAGCTGCTACATGGAGGCCTTGTGAAGTTACAGGAGCTATTTTCAAACATTTGGTTTATCTGATCCACTCTGCAGCAGGTCAACAACCAGCTGAACTGTCCTCAGCTTATGTGATACTTTCCAGGAAGACATCTTCATTACAAGCTATCAAAGAATAAAAAAAAAACAACTAATGTAAAGGTTTTTAGGCCAATACCAAATTTTAGTTTTCTTCTAGGCCTGGTTGGCAGCTAGTCGTTTTCCTTCAAACAAAAATCTGCAGCAGGTTCTTTGATGGAAGAAGTGGCTTTGAATTCAATGGAAAGTGAAGAATTACTAGATTATTCCCATTTATGCATCAAAGAATAATGTTCCCAAACTTTGAGGGACAAACATTTTAACTTTTATTTTTCAGTATTTTAATGTTTTGAGTGAGTCAACCCTTATATTTCCATGTTTCTGGTCCAACCATAAATCTGATGCATGACTCACATTAGCAAACAGTTAATGGGCAACATTTTTTTTGCTTAAAAAAAATAAAAAAATCTGATGCGACTCTGGAAAAGACTATTGTTCTCTGCAAAAAGTAGTTGGGCCATCACTGAAGCTAATAAAGCCTAAAATAGAATCTCAACACAAAATTTGCTGTAGAAAGCACAGACACCCTCAACTCCAAAGGTTTAATATATTAACTGACGTTAATAAATGACAGACCTGGCAATTAAGATTTTAATAGACTAAAAACTATTAGGTTTAAATCATCTAAATCCTAAATCTACATTCAAGAAAAAAAAAAGCTAAACTCTCTGCAGATCCCACACATCCTGAACATGAATCATATAAACTGTAGTACAGGGCACCATTTGTAAAAAAAAAAAAAAAGGTACCGCAGACAGTTTCCTTCCCCGGACCATCACTCTGTCACTCTGATGAATGTCAAAGCGCTCAGATCAATACATTCCTACATATTCAAATTTGTCTCTTTCATGAAAATCGTTTGATACAATTACAACAGTTTTTATTTCCTTTTTGTTGTATTCTAAACATTTGAGATTAAAGCAGAACTGAAGTCAATTTTCTTGTTTTTGTGGGGAAACAGAATAAATCTGGTACAGAATCTGAAATGCAGTCATTCAACATTTAGCTCTATTGGTCGCTTCTATTTAAGAGTCTTGGACACTTTAATCTTGTCAAACATGGATTGGATTATCTTGTGCCTGGTAAGAGATCATTAAAAGAATACCAGGCGTGATTTAAAGTGTTAATGAGTCTGCATTTAATCTACTTGCCCTAGAAATAAGACACTTCCAAAACATTTCTAAGCTATTGGAATATGGGATAAAAAGCTGGATTAAAACTTTCCAGACATTTTCAGGGTTGGTAAATGGTAAAGCCCCACATTTCTAGCCATCAAGACTGAAATGTTAGGATGTCAATTATCTTAGGAGGCAAAAATCAGCAATATGTAGAGATTACAGATGAGCCTTACAGTAAGACAGAGACAGGAATACCTTTCTTGGTGTACAGGTCAACTTCCACAGTGGGATTACCACGGGAGTCGAAAATCTCACGAGCGTGGATCTTGAGGATAGACATTGTTCTTTATCTGTTTGAGAGCAAAAGAGAGCAAAGAAAGACTCATTAATTTAGTGCAGTTCTGCAGGAGAGCGGTCAGCTACAGCCACACTGCAGTCTCACAGCAGAGTAAACAATGACTTGGCAGAAAGGAATCAGAGAACACACTCCGGATCAATGTTCTTATGTCTTGAGCTGTACACGCCACCAGACTGATGCAGTCTGACCAGGACGGACGTTACGTTGAAGTCGGAGAGGAGTGGCTTCCTGCTGCAGAATAATCTCTGCAGGTTCATTCAGGTTATCTGACATGCAGGATTACACACAGAAAAGTGTTGCAAAATTCTTGCACAAGCGTCCTCTACTGCTAATAATTACACAACCGTTTTCAACTGCAGTATTTAAAGGTAAACGTAGCGGACAATGGGGAGTGTGACCAGGCAGAAAGGAGTTGTTTGGCCTCTTTTTATTAAAATGATATGGACTGCAGAGCAGAGTGGTGACCTAATCTCTGGTTGTTGCAGTAGCAGAGGTCAGAGAGGGTTTTCAGTCGGGGTGTCTGGCTGCGACGCCCCGAGCGGCTCATTGATTAGCACTCAAGTCTATGCAAACCGTTCCAAATCCACTCTGCAGCGGAACCAACAGAAAGCGCTGCCCATAAAATCCTGACTGGAAATTCACAAATGGAAGAGGCTAAAGCAATCCGAGGCTAAACATCACCATCAATTCTTATTAGAACTTTTAGCAAGCTACCATAAAATTAACCAAATTTGACCATTATGATTGTGGCCAAATCTGATTCCACTTTGGTCTGAGTGTAGTTCGAGTTTCATATCAATTATCCATTACACTATGAAGGGATCCTAGATTTGAGCATCCAAACTGCATTTATTTACTGAAAATAGAGATGCAGTCAATCAGGTAGAGATTGGGATTTATTTCTTAAATGCATCTTAAACAGGAACACTGATCAAATAGGGGATTCATTTGCAATGTAGACACTGAGTGGAATGAGTCTCTTCTGCTCTGACTGCTGGCGATGGTATGGTGTTGAACAGATGACTGACTGACTGATGGGCTGGACAAAAATAAAGTCTTCAACAACAAAAGGAAAGTTGCTAGATTTAATACCAGTTTTTTAAAAAACACAAAAAAGGGTAAAGATCTGAAAAGTCAAGTAAAATCAACAAATTGCTTGGCTAAGAGTGTCTGCGCAAATGTGCGCAAGACTCTAGATATAGCCTTCACACAGGGTTAGATACACTCATAAAAAAAACTGTGGCATCATTTTACAACTTAGATTTTCTGTTTGATTCAAACTACCCCAATTAAGAAAGCTGAAGTCCATTTCACAAGGTTTATAATGAAGCCAGGTTAGGATTGGTTACAGTCAGCACAGGAACACAAAACCTTTAATCAGCATCAGTCGGGGAAAAACCTCATCAGGTCATCAGTTGGGAAGCAGGGTTTCACATTTAAACAACTACCACGTCCACGTTACGTAACTGACGCGTGATAATAAAGTCATCCACGCCTTTAAACACTTAAAAAAAACTTTACAGAATAAGCAGGAGAGCTACCTGAGCATAACAAAATGGCGTCCATTGATAAATAATTAAAGGCACCTGGTACTTTCTGAAGAACTAAAGGGTTGAAATAGTTCAATGAAAATCACCAAATAAAGTTAATTACTGAACTGGATGAGTTGAAGGTAAAGTTAGAACCCTACAGGTGTCCATTTGATGGAAACTGACTGCCTGAAGCAGAAGTGGAGCCTGTCCCGGCTTGCTGCACAGTCATTTTCCTTTTCCTGTAGCAAGACACGCTTCCGCCCCTGCTGCATTCAACTAGTAGTCCCAACTAGTGTGGCACCGCCGTGTTCCCTCCACACACCGCCGAACAAACAGCCTCTAATAATGTTTTTAAACAAAATGGAGGGGCGCGTTTACTGCAAGGTGGACCTGCAACTTGACTCCTCCTGTTCCGCTCCACACACTGCGGCTCTAAATGGAGCGAGACAGCCATACAGCTGACGGCCCGGTTTAAAAATAGACGATGTGCTACAGGCTGCTGCATCCTGAAGATACCGAACCCTGAACAGAAAGCGGTCCGAGCTTTGGAAACCAGCAGCTAACTTGTTTAGGTGTCGGCTAACCCAAGGACAAGAGCCAGAGGATGCCATCGAGGACAAAAACCGTAATGCAGATTTTGAGAAGAGAATAAAGTGTGATATTAATATATGACATGCACTAGACATGTGTAAGAGGTAATAAGAGCTTGGTCAAAGTAGGAAGAAAAAGCAGAATAACTCAGTTAAAGTTACCTTTCGGGCCTAACTGTGTGCAAGGACAGTGCTGTCTCTCTCTCTCTCTCTCTCTCTCGAGCCGGTAGGCAGAGAAGGCGCTCGTGACGCCGAGTGCCGGATGATAAGTGGACGGAATCTGGAATGACGCGACCTGATTGGCTGAGACTGAGTCACCACGCAGAGGCGCAGGAGAGAGAAAGCACGTTCACCGTCAGGCGTCTACGGCAGGCCGTTATAACATATAATCAAACCGCACTTTAACTGATTGGTGAGTATTTCAAGGAAAATGCCGTATTGGCACTGAGAAGTTATGAGACCATCACAAAAAAGGACATGGAGTCATCGTATTACTTAATATGGCATTTATATTCAGTTACATTCATTTGTGTTGTATCAGTCCATAACATGCTGCCTCGAGGCACTTAACAAAAAAATAGGCATGCATTCAATCCACTCAGAGAGATGTATTCAAAGTCAAATACATTCCAGTTCATTATATCAATCAAACAACTTAGTAAAGTGCAGTTTACTTTTGAAATTGGTGAAAAAGTTTTGTAAGGAAACCCAGAAAATTGCTTTGAGTTAAGCCTTCCCTCCTCCTGGACTAGGAATCCCTCATACCGAGCATGCAGATAGCAACGGCGAAGAGGGGAAAAACTCCCATTTAACAGGAAGAAAACTCCAGCAGAACCAGAACTTGGTTCAGCATGTACAACTATCTGCCACAATCATCTGGGGGTTTGAGAAGACAGAACCTCCAAAAAGAATAAACAGAAGCACTGATCTAGCAGTACTTTCAGAAAAAGTCTGTTTTAAATGGATTAAATAGAGCACATACAGTTAGTTAATCACAACAAAAACTCAGCCAATAGCCTTGACTGGGAGAGAGACAGGGTTTAACACTGAAAGACAGAGCCATGTGCTGGCAGCAGTGGCTCAGCAATCTGATATGAAAAGTATGAGAATTAAACATGGGTGAGAATAGTACAAGTCTCCCCAAGTTAGTTTCTTTCCTTTTCATTCCGTCTTCCTTTAACTACATCGGCTATCCGAAAGCCAAAGACTCACAAAAATAGAACAGTATATTCTAGTTTGGAATAAGGATGGTTAACATGTGGAAAACGTGTTCGGCTGATGACATTGTATTATATGATGCAACATCTTGCCATAAAATCCTTCTAACCGAGAAGATGCGGACTTTCTTAAATGAAGCATCATCTACAAGAATAGCACAGACAAACACACACAGTACAGGTTGACTTTTAAATTAAACGGATGCTGAGAAATGTATGGTTTTACTTGTTTTAATCCATATAAATTCAATGATGGAGAATGCGGAAAGAAAGATGACGCAGAGGTGAGTACGTGCAGAGGAGCAGGCGTGCAGAGGAGCAGGCAGGGATCTCCCAACTCGGTGTTTCGTTGTTGGTCACATGTTAGTTGTGGTCTCGTTTCCCGGCAGTGGCTCCCCCTGCTCATTAAAAAACCCATGAAATGAATGGAAATGCGGAAATGAATCACTTCACCCAGCGTGAGACGTGCACTTCAAGTAACACGTTTTCTGTTTGTTTTTTAAAAAACATACTGGCAAAGGGTGAGTATAAAATAAAGTACTTAACCTTCAGATTTAATTACAGTTTTAAAAATTTCAGCCGAGTTTTGATTTTTCTTTAACACAAACTGCACTCGGGAAATGATATGAATTAGTCATAATGAGTAATTTGCGGGTTTCCTCCTCTACCAAGCTGCCATCTAGTCTCTGCATGACACGGTAACTCTGCAGCTGCGCAGTCCACAGCGTGCAGCATCAATAGGAGGAACAGAGAGCGACTGACCGCTGCAATGACCTTGAGACTGCAATGTCAGATGCGCCCCCTGGTACTCGCAAAAGTCACACACACACACACGCACCAAACTCATTTTACACACATAGTTAGATGTGAGTATTTTCTCAAGAGTTAGTTGTAGATTCATTCAGAAAAGTCTTGTCTAAATTAGAACATCTGGCGTATGTAAAGGCCAGATTAACCAAACACTTAGATTAAAATACATAATTTCAAACGGGAAAATAACGAAGTTATCACAATAAGCATTGTATGATGATGAGCCATGGAGGAAAGAGAGGGTAATCAGCAGGGGCGGATCTAGAAAAATATTTATGGGGTGGCAAGAGGGTGGCAGGGACTTTTTCAGGGGAGGCAGTATATA
>CAEGAF010080236.1:0-13674 GCA_903067075.1 Micropoecilia bifurca | reverse complement strand
TCTTACATCGCAGCTCCAAGACTTAAATCATTTTACAGGTTATTTGTTTAGCTTTCTGACCGTCATGCTAATCTGGGTGAGTGTTTGTAGCCGTTCGCTGCTTTACCTGCTTTCTGATCCTCCATGTCTTTTTACTGCAGTGAACCTCGATGTAGCCAAACTCCGTCAAGTATGTCTACATTGTTTTATCCCATATAATAGATTTGTCGTGTTGATGCATTTTGACCTGCTTCAATTTTCCGCTGCAACACGCAAACTTCCCCATTCACTCAGTGGTTATAGTTCCACATCGCTTAGGATTTGTTGCTGCACGTTTGCGCAGAGTGAATGAAAGAGGAGACCAGCTGCACAGGCTGAGAAATCACCGATTATGCACTTTTTCACGAAAATCGGCCCGATTGTGATCGGTGACCGATCGATCAGCACACCTCTATATGAAACCATTAGAGGAAATAAATTCAGCTAGACAGAATGAAAACAAGACTTACATTTTTAATAGCAAATTGGTTTCCAATTTCAGATTTAAAGCCTACAGATTGTAAATAATATGGCTTTAGTAAAATATACTTTGTAATAGTTAGTGTAATGAAATTCTTTGTTCACGTCTGATTTATTAGTTTCTATAAATTAAGTTGGCTTTTATTTTCTAATTACCACCATTTAAAATGTCTCCTGTGCCCATTCATTTTTAAATCTTAGTGAAAAAACAGAAACATGTTAATATTGTGAGCTTAACTTGGAAACTAAAATATTGTGAATAAATAATTAATTTCAGATGATATAATAATCACAATCACATAAATAACCTAATTTGAGCAGAGTTAAATTAGGTTATTTACACATTATTCGTGTTTGTATCAATTTTGCTGATATTAGGTTTGGTTAACACTGAATATTTTATTTAAAACAATTAAAATTAAAACCTGGATCCACACATAAAAATGTAATAAAAAAAGTAAAAAGTGTAAAAACATAGTTAAATTTTTAATATTTGCTGCAGAAAACAAAAACTGTCTATGAACATAAATTATTAGTGGATGATGCTGATTGATGGTGTGATCTGGCGTGAGTTCATCATAATATCATATAAAGTTAAATAAATCATAGACATGTTAATTTTTCTGATGAATCAATAATGGCTCCATAATTACATTGTGTCCACAGGTTGAGGAAAAACATCTGAAATGAAATTATGATTTTACAATAAACAGAACTTTTAATGGAGCAGAGATATCAGATTAAATTATTCCTTATACAAAATTTAAAGTTTTCAGCTATAAATAATATTCATGTTGTTCAAATAGTTTAAAGTTTTTAGTAACCTCCTTCCATACCAAATTTAAGGATAAATCAGATCTTAGATTGTTTTTAAGTTCTGATTAAATAAAAATTTGATTGATATTCATTTGTTTGGTTGTAATAAATGAATGTTTATTTTTTATAACGTTGTCCTCTATTTCAGTTCTCATATTTAGTGTCTCAGATGAAGGGAAGTTGATGTAACTTTGACTTTATGGAGATTATTACTTGTTTCTTCAAATCTTTTTATTTCTAGTAAATAAATAAATGATTATTGTTGAGTATTTTCAGGTCTTGTATTGCTCATGGAAACCTTTTGGACTCTTGGAAAGTTCTGATGAGTTCTACAGAAACTTCCGACCTGGCGGCAAGCGAATTGCTCTGGTTCTGTCCAGTCAGATAACCAGAACAGTAAATATCAGAAGATCTGTATCAGGAGCAGAACCTCATATGTTGACCTGCCAGTCAGCAGGACCGCTCCGATCAACAGGAAGTGGCTTCAGCTCACAAATGGCGGTTTCCTCCAGTCCGACCCACTTCAAGAGGAAAACGGGTCAGTGTTCTGGTTTCTGCAATACTCTCAGAGAACCAGAACTTTACCATAAAAGTTCTGGTTCTGGTTAAAAGGTACGTTGTTGATTTATTCTATAAAACCACCGACCCACGAAGGTCTCCCTACTGGACCCACTGGTCTCCTACTGTTGTCACTGGACCCAATGGAATCCAGTCAGACCACTGAAAGACTGAACATTTGCTGAAGATTCTCAAGAGTCATTGGATGGATAATATTTGTGTTGTGGGTGGATGGATGGATGGATGATGGTTGGATGATGAACTCACCGAGCAGCAGACGTCCCACTGAGATCTTCATCTTGTCTGGTTGATGACTGAACGTTGGTCTGATAGAAAAGCTTCAGCTTCGTCTCTTCATGCAGATATGACTCCACCTACTACTTGGGCTGATGATGATGACAATGATGAAGACCTGCTGATCTGTAAATGTCAGAAGATCTGATCTGCTGCAAACTGATTGGTTTTTACCTTGTCTTTGCCTTTAACAGCCTCTACTAGATCAAACTCTTCCTGGAGACGTGATTGGTCGATTGGTGGGAGACTTAATCAGTTTGCTCATAAGACATGTTACCATATTACTTTTTGTGCATGTTGAAGGGGCCTGGCCTGGCCTCAAACCTTGACTTTACACATGCATCTGGTGAATTAAATTGACATATTTAAAGTGTTTTGGAAACAGAAATAGCTCAGCTGAAACCTTAACGTCCCTCAGCTTTCACCCTCTTTGTCGCAGAGCTATGGCATTTGGTAACGCATAGGACTCACAAAGACCCACAGAAAACTCTTTGGGACCGGTACCCTACATAAAACATGAAGTCTGCCATCTTGGATGGAAGTTCTGATTTTTCTTCAGCTTCTATATTTGATCAAACTCCTCCTAGATATTTTGATCAATCAATTTCAAACTTGGTGACTTTGCTTATAAGAAATGAAAGATCTAAAGTTATCATAATTGTGACTTTTCATGAACGATGAAGGGGCAGGACTTGAACTTTGACTACACACTAAAAAAGTAAACATTCCCATTACTACTTCTCAGAAAGACACAGAAGCATGAAACCTGCTTTGACTGCTCCTCACCAGGCCACTGACGAGACTAAATGGTCAAATAGGTCCATATTTCACCATCATGACTCGGTTAACATGAACTAACTTGAACTGTAGTTCAGATATTTTTGCATAAAATTTAATATGATTAATCATGGCCAAGCTCCCAAAAGATATTGAGCCAAATATTTGGTGGGCGTTACCATTTTGTATTAAAGCTGCCATTTTGTCTTTTTTATGTTGTATCTGAGTGAACTTCACCTATAGCTTTTGATATGCAGACTTCAGAATCACTCAGCACAGTCTTGAGGTTAAAAGTTATCAAAAACTTTTGGCTACATCACAGCATCAAACCTTGTAATCTGACCATGGAGGAGGTGTAACATAACTCACATCAGACCAGAGCTCATTACACTGACATGTCAACATGTGACATTACTTAAGCCCCGCCCCCATATCTTCTGCATTCGCCACCTTCAGAGCAACACTGAGCTGTGATGACCTATATAAGGTCCAGTTTATTTATGGTTCCTTCTCCTTTTTCAACAGTTTGAATGGAATAAAAACAAACTCAATTTTCATTGATTTTCATTGATTTCTTTGTGTTCCTTCAATCAGTAAATGAGTTTTAAACTGGTTTATAAACCATCCAGAAACATCCCTGGATCCAATCTTTAATATCAGAACAGATTTATTATTAGAGATAAAAACTTGAGGAACCAAACACCTGAGCTTCACCAGAAGGACTGCAACTGTATCTGCAGGAGGTTATCTCTGATTGGACGGGACAGCCATGTGATTGTCTGGATGGAATCCCATTGATTGAAGGTCTGAAGATGACCCGGGTAGAGGTGGCACCATCTGGAGGACATGGCTGCTTCCTGCCTGGACAAGAGACAGAGTGGACAGGTTTCCAGTCAAAATCAGGTCTTCATCACAGGTTGAACATGGACATGATGGACACACAACTCACCTTCCTGATGCCTCCATGGACCCAAAGTCACCACCAGGACCAGAAGAACTAGCAGAACCACCAAAACCAGAGAAACCAGAGGACCTGTGGCTGATGGTTCTGAGACAAGGATGGAGAAGTTGGATGGAGGAGACGGGGAGGACTGGTGGACTTCAGGAGAGGACCAGAAGGTCTCGGGCGTTGGAGAACCTGCAGGAAAAATCCTGGATCAGAACTTTCATCATCAGGATATGGCTTCAGACAGGAAGTGATGTCATCGTCCTGACCTCTGACCCTCAGCAGGCTCTGAATCGACGACCCAAATTCATCGGTAGAGCACCAGTAGGAACCTTCATCAGACGGTTGGAGGTTCTGGAGGACAAGGTTCTCTCTGAGATCAGAACTGACCAGATTCCCGTTGAAGAAGAAGTATGCAGCGACGGCGCCATGGTTCTTCTTCCTGCAGCGTAGGGTGACATTACCTCCTGCTGCCACAGGAAGTGCAGGGATCTGCAGGATCAGACTTCGGTCTGAGGAAGAGGAACAGAGTGAAACTGAAGTCCATTTGAAACGTTCAGAGCAGAGCAGAGTTTCTGTACCTGAGGCTCTGATGTTGACTAGGTCGCTCCAGGCTCCGGTTCTGGTCTCACACCAATAGGACCCAGAGAAGTCCTGGTGAGCCCAAAGACAACAGGAAGAAGGAGAAGACAACCTCCCAAAGTCCACTCCACAGGATGCTGATGGACCTCCTGTCATCTTCTTTTTCTTCACCACCAAACCGTCAGAGTCTAACGGGTCCTCACAGCTGAGACTCACTGACTGGTCCCTGAAGAACTGCTGCAAATCTGGACTCACCCGCAGAGATACTGGGGACAGATGGAGGGACAGATGGATAGAGGGATGGACAGAGGTGTGGAGGGAGGGATGGATAGAGGAACAGATAAATGGACAGATTGAAGGACAGTGTTTTCATATCCTGAGGGACTTCAGGTCCTCCTGGTCTTCTTCTCTGGTCTTACCTCCAGAAACAGTTGGTACAATCATCAACAGAAGACCTGAAAGATCAGAGAGACGTTTAGCTGTTGCTTTGATTGAGCTACAGACATTTTGGTGGAAAAAAGAACTTTAGGACATTTGGAGCTTCCACCGGTCAGAGAATTATTGGAGTTTGATGTGAGAGAACTGCAAGAGTCGAAAGTCAGATAGAAGAACCTCAAAGTTTGATGTAGTTCCAGAACCTTTTGTAACCCAGAACCTTCCAGACTCATCCGAAACTTTTCAGGACCTTCAGAATCTTGCAGTCATTGCTCATCAGTAGGGTCGTAAACACGTTGAGGGACCAGAAACCAGAATCTGGTGCAGGTCCGATTAAGATCAGACGTCTCGGTGGAAAAACTGCGATCAGCAGAAATCAAACCACTATCAGATAATGGCAGACGAGATAAATGTCCAGCAGTGGTTTCCATGGTGATTAAAACAGGTTACTGCGGAAGTTTTCTGGTGATTAAAACAGGTCACTGCGGAAGTTTTCTTCTTCATGTTTTTGATCTGAATCAGAAGTTTCCCCTGAGCTGAACAGAACCGGGTGCAACAAAACATGACGTATCTCAACAGAACCTGACCCAGTTAGTATTGTTGGATGTAGAACAAATAAATTCCATCAGCAGTGAACCATAAACTGACAGTTTTAATCCTCCATCTTTCTTATCCTGGTGAACTATTAGCATGCCAAACTAACCCAAATTTACCAGCTCACTTGACCTTTAACCTGCAGCGGTCTAGTCAAGTTAAAACTCGTCAACAGATCGTTGTCGGCTTGTCGCATGAAATCAAACTGATGGAGCTTTGGTTCTTCAGAACAGATCCATATCTGTTTTCTGGATCAGGTCTGGACTGACTGCAAACTTTGCACAGCCAATATTGGGCTTGCGGGCCAGATGTTGGCCACAGGCCACCATTTCAGGGCCACAAGTCTGCAGTAAGGATTTGAATTCTGATTTAAGCCATCAAATCTACAGTACCATAAAAGCATAATGATAAACACTCAGATCTCTGACTCCTTTGGAGCCTGGATTTGACAGAGAACCTGGAGCTGATGATGGTGATGATAATGATGATGAAGATGGTGGTGTAGAAGGTGATGATGAAGGTGTGCAGTGTGGGACTCACCAATCGCTAGGTAGACAGACAGAGTCCTCATGACTGGAAAGATGAAAGTCTGAATGAACATCTGAATGTTGATCTGATCAACAGAGTGATGCCTTCAACTTCATCACATCCTGCCGCTGATGTTACTGAGCATCACTTGATGACATCACCTGATTACATCCTCTGATGCATGAACAAGAACCTGAGACAGCGGCTGAGGGATATCACATCTGGACGTCAGAAACATGGAAGATCAAAATTTTTCACATCCTAAAAATATCAAACAGAAACTAATTATGAGCATTAAAGTAATTTAGCATTTCCACTGTTTTGCAGTTTGTTCCACATCTGTGGTTTATAGAAGCTGAATGCTGCATCTCCATGTTTGGTTCTGGTTGGACCGGTTCTCCTGCCAGCTTCTGGGTCAGAGCAAAGTGAAGCTATTTCCTCTTTCTTCTTCACTGGAAGTTTAAAGCTTGAAGCCCCGCCCACCAGATTAAAGCTCAGCATGAAGCCGTCTGTCTTTGGGTTGCCCAAAACCGACCAGAATCATCCAGAATCACGGATTGTGGTCATGTTGGACTTCCTGAGGACGGGAGGACTGACGGTCATCCTGTTGCTTGGTAAGATCAGCCGAACTCTGTTGGGTTTCTGACTCAGACAAACGGTAGCAACTTCTGAAGGAGCAGCTGCAGTCTGACTGGTTCAGGGCACATTCCTGAGGACAGGAGAGACAACAGGTGGGACAACAAGAGAGACAACAGGTGGGACAACAGGAGAGACAACAGCAGCTGCCGTGTCTCACTCCATGAAACCAGGACATTTTCCACTGAGCATCATTAGAAAATGCAGTCATCAGTCATAGATTATCATTTTGATTATAGATTATCAGTCATAGATTATTATTTATATTCAGGTGTGCAGTCTCCCCAAAAATCCTCCTCTAACGCTGTAAATGCTACTTTAAAATGTTTTTACTGAAGTAAAAGTAAAAATAACCATCCAGGAAATAACTCGCAAAGTAGAAGAGTTATCTATAAATAAGTTGATCAAAACACCAGAGTTAATATTCTAAAGTGATGTCAATAAATGTTGATCTGTATTTATAAATATAAATGAAGTTATGTAGAAGTTCTGATGTTTAAAGAAGAAAATGAGAATAATAGTACCAGGAATCAGTAAAGTGTGTTTTATTAATCATTAGTCATTCAAGTCAGTTAAAAATGTTTGTCTGACGAAATCCAGCAGAACATGGAGCATCACTCCTCCTGACCAGCAGGGGGCGACAGTGGAGAGCAAACACTGTCCTGTAATGGGAAGAAACCTCCATCATAACCAGAATCAGGAACAGCGGCCATCTTTGCGAACACAAAGCAAAGACAGAATAAGAAACGGAGGAAGTGATGTCAGATCATAAGGGAACCAGGTTGGTCCAGACCTTTTACCCAGTACTATGAGGCTGGGGTACCAGGTGGGTCAGAAACAGAACCAACCATATTAAATCGTCCAGGTAGAAGATTGTTTGAAACTCAAAGTTCTGGGCGGTGTCCCCGTTTGAAACCAGGAGACATTAACCACCTGAATCTCTCCAAACATCATACTGTTTCTTTCACCAAGCCGAGAAGGTCGAGAGTCTCTGCAGACAGTTACAGAAGGCTGAGCAAGACTGTGGGCCACTCTGACAAAAGAAATTAGGCTAGGCACCCAACTAGCTCACCAAACCTGCTAGGATCCACTGGGTTTGTGGGAAATGAAGAAATTTATCATCAGAAATGTAGGCGATCGGAAAACTGGACAATGAAATCTCAGGCATAGTTATAGATAACACAGAGTTCAGTTTTACGTTTTTTGTCGGACAATAATCGCTTCTACGGTCCCGATTGGACCTGGAGGATCTCTGGTTCCAATGAACGAGTTCTAAGATCCCAGATGGACCTGGAGCGTCTCTGGTTTCCAGGGAACCGGCTCTACAGTCCAGTTTGGACCTGGGAGGTCTCTGGGCTCCAGTGAACTGGTTCTATGGGCACAGTTGGATTCCAGGTATGGCGATCTTGTGACCATCTGGAGTCTGAGTGAAGCTCCAGGATGATCTATAGAGATTCGGGAGAATCTCATCATTCCTCAGCAGTGGCTCCAGCCTGATCTGATGTGGACCTTGGTTCTGACCAGGGGCTCTTGTGCCCTGCAGGTTCTCCTCAGGCCTCAGGTGTCCAGGTTCCGGAGGGGGCGGATTCTGTTGTGCTGCCATGCTCCAGCAGGTTCCCTGATGTGGACAGAGACTTGGTAGTGTGGAGCCGGGAAGACCTGAACCCGTCCACCATTCACCTGCACGGCCAACGAGGTGATGACCTTCAGAACCAGAACCAGCGCTACAGAGGCAGAACCTCCATGGAGGAGGACGCCCTGCAGACCGGAGACCTGAGCCTGAGCCTAACGAGGCCAGGGCTAACGGACAGCAGCTTCTACACCTGCACCATCGACAGGTTGGGGGGTAACTCGACCACAACTCAGGTCCCACTGGAGGTCCTGAGAGAAGCAGGTGAGTCCAGACCAGAACCTTACAGATGGTTCTTACGACGGTCCATCAGCAGAGCTGGAGGAAAAGCTTCTCGTCTTGTCCTCAGGAGTTCCCATTTGGCTCACAGTTCTGCTGGTTCTGCTGACTATCGCTGCTGCTGCCATCGTTGGCCTCCTGCTGCATCTCAAAAAATTCCTGAAAAAAGGTTGGTCCAAATGTCTCAAACTTTCATCTGCTTCAAGTTCACAGAGATTCAACAGTCCAGAGAACCTGTCCGTTCTCTGGACTGTTGAATCTGTCCGTCCAACTCATCTTGTTCTCTGCTGTTCTCTCAGTCCAGCAGGTGGAGGTGGAATCAGGGGCAGAGTGTGTCCTGCTGCCCTGTATCTCCATCGACAGCTTCCCTGAGGACTCCCTGGTGGAGTGGAGAGACTCCAGGGGCCGGCAGGCCCATGTGTACCAGAGCGGTTTTGACCGGCCCGAGGAGCAGCACTGGGTCTACACGGACCGGACCCGGATCAGGAAGAGGTTGAAGAAAGGCGTCCTGCTGTGTCTGACGCTCAGACATCCTACGGAGCGGGACAGCGACACCTTTACCTGCACTGTGTCCAGCAAGACTGGGACGGTCCTACTGGAGAAGAAGGTGGAGCTCTGGGTCAAAGGTCAGTGGGTCAGCCCATCCAGTATCTCCCCCAGACTCTGAGACACTGATGACGCTCTGCCCTCTCAGTCCCTCAGGTGGAGGTGGACTCGGGGACGGAGTCTGTCCTGCTGCCCTGCAGAGCCCCAGGTCCGCTGCCAGCAGATGCTGCAGTGGAGTGGAGCTACCACTGGGTCTGGACTCGCAAGGTCCATCTGCACCAGAGCGGTTCTGACCGGCCCGAGGGGCAGTGTCCATTCTACAGAGCCAGAACAGAGATTAACCAGAACCCGCTCAGAACCGGAGACCTGAGCCTGACTCTGAGATATCCAACAGACGGAGACAGCAGGACCTTCACCTGCAGCATCCACAACAGGGACGGAGACATCCTGCTGAGGAGACAGGTCCACCTCCGGGTCAAAGGTCAGTACAAACGGGTTTACCTCCAGGTCAAAGATCAGTACAAACGGGTTAACCTGCAGGTAAGAGGTCCGTGGGAATGGGTCCACCTCTGGGTCAAAGATCATAGTGACTCTGGATGTGTCCATCTGGTCCTGAGGTTCTAGAGGTCCGGTGGATCCAGATGTTTGGGTTGTCTGATCAGAACCGTTTGGAACTATGACTTAAGGTTCTGCTCCAGCATGAACCCGCTGCTGCTGATGTCATCAGGAAGCTCTGACGTGATTAGACCATTCAGGTATGGCTTTTGTGTCATGAGAGGAGCTCTGCAGTGAGAGGTTATTACCAGCTGGGGGCGGTGATGCACCGCAGTAACTCAGCAATCATTTCATCAGAGAAAATCAAAGCATCTTCATCACAATACAGACTGAAATCACTTGGATTGATCTGATTTTATTATTTTCTGTTTCATGAGGAGAAAATCTATGGAGAACCAAAACTGACAAGAAATAAAAGCATAAATATATATTTTGTTTTTTCCTTGTCCTTACACATGAGTTTCCGTCAGGAAATGCAAATATTTTCTTTTTCATTTCCATTAAACATGCTTTTTTGTCAAGAAAAGTAGATATTTTGTTTTGTCTTTTTCTTATACAAGCCCTTCTTCTGTCATTGTCTCATGCATCGTTATGTTAATTAGGAGAGCTGCCTTCTATGTCCAGCTCCTCTACTGTTGGTCAATAGATCTTTGGAACCAATGTCACTGTGTCAGATGTGGGGCATTTAGGTCTCGCGCAGTCGCTAGACGAACTAGATGTGAATTATGGCATAAAAACAGAGAATCCGACGCTGAACAATGAAAAAATCAACACATGATGTGAAACACATGATAATTAGACGGAGCAGCAGGTGATGAGTTCAGCGTCAATATCATTTATTGACGCTGATGGTGAGCGTCAATAAATGATCAAATAAATGTAGCAACAGGAAAGAAACTAAAGTGAACATAGCAATAAACCAAGAGAGGATAATACTAATCAAATTAAACTAAATGGAAATGAATGAAGAACAAAATGCAAGAATAAACTATGAAACTAAAGTAAATACAGCACTGGTATGGCAAGACCTTTAGAGCAATAATTAATACAGAGACTGTATAGCAAGAATAAACACACTATTTCCAGATAAAAGGTAAAATAATATTGTTGAAGTGTCATGGGTTTGTTGAGACCACATCTAGTACTGATAATAAATATATTACAGACCATAACAGTAAAGATCTTATCACTAATTTATGTTTTTAATTAGATTTGATTTTTTTTTCTTCAATAGTATTTTTCATGTCAGTGTTAATGTCATGAGGCTGAGGACTCCATGACACTTTCAATTTGACTCATTAGGATTTGATAAAGAACCAGATTTGTTCTTTGTAATTTCTGCCCAGTAAAACTATTAATCTATAATCAATAGACAGGTCTATATGAAGATATAATCCATGTTTCTGTCTCATATTTGTATGACATTAAAAGAACCTGGAACTTTAGTTTTTCCACTGAAAGCTCTGGTTTGCACAACAAATGCCATGTGGGTGAAGTTTTATGGATGATGCTCTGATGTCCCATCATCCTGAAGGCAACACAGAGCTGAACCACCAGAAACTGACAGAAACACTGAAGAGAAGAAGAGTTATGATTGATGTAGTTACAGTTCTATCCATGTTTTAATGTTGCAGAGCTCAGTCGTTTTGCAAATTGTTCAAAGTTTAAACTGGCATGTTGTACATCTTTTATCTGGTTGTTTTGTGGAATATTTAACAACTAGAAAATGGTAAAGAATAAGAATATGTTTTCCACTTCGAGTGGCTACTGTTAGGCCTACCAATTTTTACTTGAATGTTCATTGCATTTTTTGTAGACACCGGTATTATTTTTATATTATTATATGTATTATTTTTGATGATAAATACAGAAACAAGCATAAAAAAATCCAAACATCTACAATAGTGATAGTAATATTAATGATAAAATAATGGTCAGTGCAAAGTAGCCTGCAAATTCTTAGGTGGGGGCAGTGAGGGACCTGGATGAAGGCTAGAGGGGCGCTGGGCTGAAAAAGGTTGAGAAACGCTGCTCTAGATCTTGCTGAGACATAAGTCCTCTAATGTTAGGGTTACATTTCTTGACGGAAACACATGTGTAAGGACAAGGAAAAACCAAATATATATCATAATTATTTAATAAAAATACATTAATTAATGAAGATCAGTTTCTGGAATCTGTAACATACTGAAAAGGCTTGCTGCGGAGGAGGAGCTGATGAGCAGAAACTGAACTCACTTGTGTAGGAGGAGCTAAAGGAAACAGGAGGAGAGACAGGAGAAGCTCATTGGTTTGTGCTGCTTGGCTGGTCACCAGATGGGAGGATGGACTGTATGCAAGTGAGCAGCCAGACAGCTGGAGGAGCTGCTCCTGTGCCAGGAGGAGAGGCTTATTTGTCTCCATTAGGCAGCCGGGGGTAGATGTGCCCTCTGAGGAATAGTTAGCTTACCTGGTTAAGGTGTGTTCCAGTTAAACATCACCTTCCAGAGTTACTCTGACCTGGGCCAGTGGTGGGACCATCCAACAAATCATCGGTGTCCTGCACCTGAATCCCATGGGGGATGGTGTCATCAGAAAAGTAGCTAAACAGTCTTGGGCCTTATGCCAGTTCTCATTCTTGTTATCAAGTTAAAACATTTTAAAACCCTTGAGAATAAATAAATATTTACCTCTTTATCAAGTCAAACGGTTCCTGTTCATGATTCTGCCTCATCAAACTCAAATTACAGAACCTTCCAGTGTAGCAATTCGGATCTAGCAGAACCAAACCATCTGCTGCTCCAGATGCTACTGACGCTATTAATTCTTCTACTTCCAATCGAACCAGAAACAGGTTCTGGTTTCAGACAACTAGAACCTCTGATCTGTTGCTTCTGATGATTCTGGTTCTGATGGTTCTGGTTTTGTTGCTTCTGTCTCAGACTGTGAGGTATTGGTGGATCATGGAGCGGACTTGGTCCGGTTGCCCTTCAGAACCTCTGGGGTTCCACCTGGCGCCGAGGTGGTGTGGAGCCGCATCGAACCAGAACCACTGCTGGCCGTCCATTGCATTGGCTTGGACCGGCCAGAGGACCAGAACCAGCTCTACAGAGACCGGACGGAGACCGGGTCAGAGGTTGGTGAACTGAGCCTGACCCTGAAGAACCCGACGGTGCAAGACAGCGGGACATACATCTGCAGGGTCCAGACCCAGGACATCAAGAGGACCAAAACCATAATGCTGAGAATCAGCGGTGAGTCAGAGCCAGAACCGCATGATACCAGGTCAACAAGAAACTGGTCTGACCTCTGACCTCACTGTCCCCTGTCCCTCTGCAGGCAGCAGCCAGGACCCAACTGTGGACATCAGGAGGACATCCACCGAAAACTGTCTTCTGCTGGACCGTCCGACCTGCTATCCGGTCACCAGCGTCCACCAGTGGGACATTCTGTCTTTCTGAACCAGCAGAAAGACAGCAGGATGTCTTCAGCTCAACTTCTCTAGCGCTCTGAGAGTCTGATCAGACTTTGATCAGACTCTGTCTCTGTCTCTAGAGACATGTTGTCTCCTGACAGCATCAGTCCCCTAGACAGAGACCATCAGGTTGGACAGGACGCTGGACCCTGTCCTTCTGCTTTCTGTTTCTGATGGGTTTTCAGGATTTATTATTTTTTTTACATAAAATAAAAACAAATAAATGGAACATAATCCAATAAGAAATTTTAACTAAAGATGAACCCTAGTTTTGATTCTAGTTCTGCTCTCCTGCTAACACCTGAAGTGTTGAATGTTTACAGATGCTCTATCCATCTATCCCCCCCCTTCTCTTCTCACCCTCCGTGGTTGGTCTCTTTCATCCTGGGAGCTTGAGGGTTCTGCGCAGTATCTTGGCTGTGCCTAGTACTGCACATTTCTGGACTGAGATGCAGTGGTGGGAAGTAACGAAGTACAAGTACTTCGCTACTGTACTTAAGTACAATTTTCGTGTATCTGTACTTTACTTAAGTAGATTTAATAATG
>CAEGAF010080227.1:0-13806 GCA_903067075.1 Micropoecilia bifurca | reverse complement strand
TTTTCTCTCCACTTCTTTGATTCATTTTGTCCAGCTGTTGACTTTCAGTCTGTGTCCAACCAGAGCAGGTATTGTGTTGTTGGTGCTTTTAATCAGTTTTCAGTTAAATTAATTCAATCCAACTTTATAACAGTCACAAAATGTCACCAAAATCACTCTGTCCCTCTAAAATCTTTCAGAAAATCACAAAAGTGTTGAATTGTCTCATTTGAATATCGTATCATGGGCAGAATATCATGTATTGTATCTTGAGATTATTGTATCACTACAGCCCTAATAAAATATCTTAAATTAAGGAGATTTTTCTTGTTTTCTTTCTGACAAGATAATTTTTCTCACCAAGAGGGATTTATGTTAGAATATTTTTCTTATTTTAAGTGTTTTTGTACTTAATTATCTCAGTAAGATATAACAGCTTGATATTAAGAAAATATTACTTATTATGAGTAAATATGTGCTAGAATCTAGAATATCAATATTTACCAATAAAACTTCCAGTCACAATTGTCCCAACCAAATAGAAAGCAACTTTTTGAGAGTTTGTTTTTCTTCACTGCAATAAACACAAAATCTTACCAAGTATTTTTGGTCTACTTTCAAGTGCAAATATATTAGTTTTGTCTTATTTCAAGTGTACTAACATATGCATGGCTTTTCAGCAAGATATAGGATCTTGTTTTAAGTCAATAATTCTTTAATATTGGTGAAAAAGTACCAGTTCCATTGGCAGATTATGTCACTTATAAAAAGGGAAAAATGTTTTGCTGTAAGTGAAATAATCTGCCATTGGAACACTTACTTTTTTAAAAATCAATGTTAAGGAATTATTGATTTAAACCAAGCTCTTATATTTTCTTGAAAAGTTACTTGTAAGTTAGGTTTGCATAATTTTAAGTGTATGAAAATATTTACATCACAAACTAGATCAAAAATACTTGGTAAAACTTAGTGTCCCTGCAGTGATTAAGTTTAGAATCTAAGGATTCATATATTTCAGAAAAAAAGTTTATTATCAAGCAAGTAAAGCAAAAAACAGGGAAAAACTCTAAATGTTTGCATTTTAAATGTACTTAATAGTTTGGCTTTTGAAGTTGTTTAAATTTGTGGGTTTTGGCCCCTGAGGTAGAAGGTTTGAACGCCGCTGTGATAAGCTATTGAGCAATTAACCATATGACGCTTTAGTTATACAAATAAGGTGGTCAGATTTGTTGTTGGAAATGGATGTGTAAATTATTATAGATGCAAAACTTCAATAGGGTTTTTAAAAATAATTTAATTTGGGTTATTTTGTGTTTAGTGTCAGTTGGAAAAATATAGAACAAAATATTGTTTCTGAGAAATAAAACAAGGATTTCAGTGGCTCATTCTTTGAAAAAAACTTGTTGTATTTAACCAAGGTTAATAAAATAATTTCAAGCAGATTTGAGGAGGCAGAGGGCAAATTTGTATCATTCTTGAAATGTAAGTCAAAGGCCACAGGCAATCAGTCCAGGTGCTGCAAATGGCCCCCAGGCCGCACTTTGGACATCCCTGGTTTAGTGTTTACAATGTGTTCATTTTAGATATAAAATGTCATATTTTCTGTTTTTGACATTCTCTTGAGATGATTTACAATTACCTTAGATGGGATCGTGTAGATAAGTTGACAAATTCAGCTTCATAAAGTAAAACTATAGGATAAATTATGTAATAAACTGCAGCAATAACATTTAAACACAATACCTAGTGCTAAATCAAGTTAATTATACTTCAATTTTATAAAGGTGTATGTATATAGTGCCAATTCATTACAAAAATATATTTCAAGGCACTTTATAAAAACCTTTAAAGCAAGCGGTCAATCTGGGATCGATTTAGTTACGCAGAAACTGAAAAACGCAGCATGTGACGTCATACCGTAGTAATCGAGCGCCGGTGTTGACGTCCGCCGCAGCTGCTGCTGCTGTCTCGTCCTTCTGCTGCTAACACGAAGCTTCAGGATGTTTTTATCTTCTGCAGTTCGATCTGCCGTTTCGCAGGCAGTAAGTTTGGGTTTTTTCGTAAATGTTAATTATCTCAATCAGAAACTGTTTGCTCGCCAGATTGGAGAGGAAGTGCTGTGACTCTTCACAAGGGCATGTAGCCCGTACTGCTAGGCTAGGCTAGGCTAAGCTAGGCTAGGCTAGGCTAAGCAGCGTTTGATAACAGTGACAGTAGCAGGTAGCTTAGCATCAAGCTATCAGATATTTACAATTTGAAATCTTGACAAACAAGACTGCATAAAGGTATATCTAATTAAAACGTACATCTTTGCAGACAAATTGGATACGTTAATTATTTGTGTGATTTACAGCTGAACCGGAGAGGTTTTGGTGTTGATTTACGCAACTGTACGTCGATTAAGCAAAGCAAATAAAAATGACTGTATAAGTATTAGAACCGTACCATCCGTATTTAAATTTAAATATTAGTTTATGCTACCAGGTGAAACGACGCTAATATAATAATTTAAGTAAATGATATATAATTTAAAATGTCACCAGTGGTTGAATGAGTGACTTCTGCTATTCTTGTTTATGTGCTATGATGGTTAAGGTTCTTGCAAAATAATGCTACATTTTTAGTATTTCTTTTACAGTCTAACCTTAAATGCTTACATTTATTTACATGATCAGCGTATCGTTTTATTTTCTACAGTTTGCATCATCCATCCATTTTCTTTACACCCTTGTCCCTTAGTGGGGTCAGGAGGGTTGCTGGTTCTTCTCCAGCTAACGTTCAGGGCGAGAAGCGGGGTCAGGGGTCACCCTGGACAGGTCACCAGTCTGTCCAACACAGCGACACACAGGACAGCCAGGCACACACTCGCACCTAGGGACAATTTGGAGAGGCCAATTAACCTGACAGTCGTGTTTTTGGACTGTGGGAGGAAACCGGAGTACCTGGAGAAAACCCACCAAGCACAGGGAGAACATGCAAACCCCATGCAGAAAAGCCGGGAATCGAACCCAGAGCCTTCTTGATGCAAGGCAACAGCTCTACCACTGTGCAGTCCCAGTTTGTGTCATATAGTTTTGTGTAGAAACAAGACTTGTGTGCAAACTCCATTTTGAAAAAAACAAATAAAAAACACACCAACAAACTAAACATTTGAGCCAAATGTATAAATACGTTTTTGCAAATAGTGGTTCTGTGTCTGTAATGCTTTATGTTTACTGTTTTTTTCCCCCCAATATTATCGGTTTAAAATGAGACTTGACAGTAAGTGGGATTGTAGCTAATCCTGCTAGCTAAATATATACATTTCTGTAGGCTAGATTATTTTTTATTATTTATATTTTACCTGTCTTCCTCTGCGCTGCAGGCCAGGCAGGTCAGAGGTTTGCATCGATCTGCTGCTCGAGCCGGAGCTGGAGGCATCTTTGTGGTGAGTTTTTCAGTTTCACATCAATATCCAGGACATTATCTTCGAAAGGGTCCTTATTTTTATCATTATATACTCAGTGTTATCTGGATAAAATTGCCAGGTTGAAAATACTCAGGGCAATATATTTTAAATAAAATTTAAAATATGAAAAAGTTGTGAATTCTTTTAGTTTTGCCTGTGCAAAAATAATTTTAACTTTAAATATTTTAGACAAATTTATTGTAGATTCAAAAAGAGTCTCAGACATTTTCCTTTAAGAAAGAAATGTTTGCAAATGTTAACACATTTAAGAAGGAATGATACACAGCCTCAATCAGTGCAGTCTTAGACAAAACATTGAAAGTTGATTGGTGTTTATTTGTTTTTGAATCGAAAATAAACAAACATTTTTAATTTCACTGATTAATTACTTTGGCTTATACATGACCTGGATATTGTTCTACATGCAAAAGTTTGTTTTTCTTCCAACATAAAATAGTGTAAGCATGAGACACTTCAGCTTATACAAAAGTCAAATTAAAGTCACTTACAGAAATAGTCAAAAGTTATTTTAATTCATAATTTTGAACATGAGCAGCTTAAGTTATCTTTATTAAGCACAAAGGTCCAGTAAGCAATATTAAATAAACCCACTGGCTCTCTTATTATTCTTCTAATCAGATCTCATCCTGAATTCAGTCTCCCTGATAATTCAACGATTGTCTAATCTTTGGATCAGTTTATTTTCCTAAAATGTTCAAAATTCAGTGCAGGTTTAGACAAAAAATGAGATTTAACACCTGCATTGTCTTCTTTTTTAGAAATGAAGTTGAATTTTGTGAGCGACCCTCAGCATTACATTATATTAACTCTTCCAAATTCATCAGCCAGTAACAGAGCAGAGAAATTATGACCCGCCTCACTCTGCTCCATGTTTTTACTAGCTTAATCCCAGGAGCGTTTATCTTTCCGATTGTTCCCTTTTTATCCAGGGAATAACCTTTATTAGCTGTTAGGCGCTCAGACAAACATCACATCCATCAGAAACCAGGATCTTGGCGTATTTCTCTTGTTGACGGAGACATTTTAACAACGATTCTTTTTATTTACTTTTTAAAAGTTGCACAAAGGGGCCTTTGCTGCTCACCAGGGGGCAGTGTGTGCAGAACCAGAAATAATTGTCTGTTGTTCATCTCCTCCGTTCTGTGGTTGGAGAAAAACACCTGTTTCCTCTCTGGGCTTTCATGGCGCCGTCCTGGTTAATCTTCTGTAAACAAACTATTTAAGCGTTAAAGTATCTGTTCTGAATCAGCTTTTTAATGTAATAAATGTTGACCTTTTGAGGTGATTTCCCCTCTCCACCCCCCCCAATAATTTAGTTGTTATATGTTTGGTGGAGACTCCATGAACTCTTTATAACCCAATGTGTTTTCTATATTTGTTGTTGTTGCTTCAGCACAGAGACACGCCTGACAACAACCCTGACACTCCGTTTGAGTTCACAGCAGAAAACAAGAAGGTAAGAGCGGCTGGTGACGTCTGATCTGCTCCCCAGTGGGTTTATTCACATGTTTTTACAGATCTTAGGAGGAAAAAAAGCAACTAACTCCTGACAATAACAAAGGTTGTTAAAGGGCCTGCAGTGTATTATACAAATAAAATCTTAGATTTTTTCATATCAGATCTAATATGCATTGTTTTTTTATTTTTCCAGCAGAAGCAGAACATTAATTAGAAATAACAAATGTAGATTTTTGTTAGTTTTTTTCCTCATGCTTCTCCTTCTTGCTGCCAAATAAAAACCTAATAAAAAGAAAATAAATGTATAAAAAGCTAAATCTTGCCCCGAATGGTTAAAAGCATAAAAACTCACGAGATCAAGACAGTATAAAGTCTTATTTCCAATTTTAATCAATTAGGTTTCCCCCCCCTACAAAATGAAATTACAGAAAATATTTTCAAAATGTTTTCTTTTTTTAGGATTTATTTACAAAAAAGTTTAAATTGCTGCACTTTACAACTTTCTCCGAGTTGTAAAGTGCAAAATTACAGCCAGGCTACCAAATATTTTGTTTACTTACAAGAATATAGTTATAGCACAAAAAAGACACAATTTTACTAGAAAAAAAATTAAAATTATGAGAAAGTTGTTTCATTGAGGAAAAACATTAGTTATCAGCTCAGTCTGTGAAAATCTTTCTATTAAATATACATAAATATTTGAACAAAGTCCTACTACTGTTTATAATTTAATGCTGATGTGATAAAAGATTAAGGATTTCTATCAAGCATTATTGGTAAAACCTATCAAAGTTTAACTTTACAAGATGCTTCAATTTTTATTTTCTGTGTTCTCATAAAATTCTGACTATTTTGTATTATTTCAACTTCATATTATGTAATATTATGATTTTATTCTCATAATTAAAAAAGAAATGTAAGCCTTTAATCCATGATGGCGTTGAGTTTAATTCAGATCCCAAATAAATAAAATCTGTCAAAATGCTTGAGAAACAAGATGGCCGCCGGGCATCATGAAAAATAGGGAAGATTTTCCAAAGAAATGAATCTTCAGAAATAAAAAATTGGATTAACCGATAAAATCGATTTTATCAGCTCTATATTCTCACATTTTGTTTGCAGTCATTTTTGTGGTGTGACTTTTATTTCTCTGTAGAGCTGCTTGTTAATCAAGAATATCTGGAATATTTCAAAAATAAAGCCTCTTTGAAAATGTCGTCTTTCATAAGAAACCTCTAAACACTTTGATCTTCTGATTATAAGTTGAAGAAAAACAACAAATCATGTTATTAAGGGTCCTCTGTGTTTCTTTGCAGAGGATTGATGCGATCCTCTCGATGTATCCCGAAGGACACAAGCAAGCCGCCACCATCCCGGTCTTGGATTTGGCCCAAAGGCAGCATGGATGGCTCCCCATATCTGCCATGAACAAGGCACAGTCATTTCTCTAAAGCCCCTTTCAAACTCGCTCCACTTTATAATGAGCAGAAAAGACACAAACAAACCGACTTTGTCGTCTCTTTAGGCCTCTGAGAAAAGATTCTGATCATCTGATTGAATTAATCATTGGTTTAAAAAAAGAAAGGTGCTTGAAATTTCACCAACAGTGAAGCATTTGTTTTTGTTTTTATAGTTTCTGAGGAAAAAAGAAAATCCATTTGATACAATTTGATGTTTGCAGATACAGATTCCGATGAGTTTTTATTTCAAGTGGCAAAATATCAGGAAAACTACTGGATTTATAGAGTTTTATGTTCGCATCCCCTGAAATATACTGACTTCTGTGTAATTTAAGTAGCATATTATATATCATAAATTATATATATCATAAATTCCTCTTAATAACTTCCTCAGTAAATGATTTTAAATAGTTATAATAACAAATGCATGTTTTAGTGTTTTCTTTCTTTTTAAATCGAATAATTACATTGGCCAGTCCCTTTAGGATGATGCAACATTTGTTTGTTTGTTTATTTCTTTTTTTGTGCCTAAAATTACTGATTTTGTTACACATTTTTCAAAAAGTTGCAGTCAGTTGTAATTTTTTTGGGTTTGATTTACAAAAAAGTTTAAATTGCTGGACAAAACCTTCCCAAAAAGACAGAAAAATAAAATCACAAATATTAAGATTTTCAAAATGTTAGTTTTTTCCTCCTCGTTTTAAAAATGGTAATAAAATGGTGGTTCTTTAAGGAGAACAGATTACCTACCATAGATGTTTCTCAGAAATGACAGGTTCTCTTTTTCTCCAAAGGTCATGTAATGATTTTTATTTGTTTGGGCTGAGGGTCAAAATGACAGTTTTGTTTTAGAATGCCATGTTTTTCTCATTTAAGAATAATTCAGTTTAGTTTATTAGCATCTTTTATGGTATTTCTATTATTGTATGAAAACAGGCTTAGATTAAAAATCTGCAAAGTGTGCCACTTTTATATTTGATTAATTTTTGGAATAATTGATTAATCAATAATTTCCAAATAATCTTTTGCTGCAAACCAGAGTTATTGGACTTCCTACAAAATATTTTAAGCTGAAAATGTTAGACTACCAACTGCTTCTAAATAAAGATGCTCCACAATGCAAACATTTGCACAAAAAATATATTAGAACCTAAAAATAGAAATTAAATAGTGTTTTTTTTTATGAATGTTTGTAATTATTATTATTTTTGGGGGGTTTTCAGGTGGCTGAGGTGCTGGACGTGGCTCCGATGCGAGTGTATGAAGTGGCAACATTTTATACCATGTTTCTGCGTAAACCTGTGGGAAAATACTTCATTCAGATCTGCACGACGACCCCCTGCATGCTGTGCAACTCGGACAGCATCCTGGAGGCCATCCAGAACAAGCTGGGTAAGACCTTACAGTTCAAGGTTGAGAAACAAGCCAATAAACACATGAAAACGCAGGTGACTGCAGAAGTTTTTAATCACTTATAACCTGAATAAACAGTGAGTACAAACATGTAAATATACAGGTTTAAACAGTATTAAAGGTGACCTGTTATACTACAGGTTAGGATTGGTCTGTGGGCGAAACAAAACATGTTCATTATGTATTATTTTGCACAAAATCATTGATCTTAGTCTGAGCTGCTCTGGGCGTCTTGTCACTTATATCCTAATGATCTGCTGCCCCCCCCCCTCCAACTCAAAATTTACACTCGCACATGAAGATGGCGGCAAACAGATGGACAATTACCCAACTGCTCTTCTTTGAAAAGCATTAGTAGAGACTCCTGCACAACCAACAAGACTGCTGCAAGTGTTTTCTGGATGGGAAGTCGACAACAAGACTTGCCTTTTCCAGCATCCATTGTACTGCGATAAAACCAGCCAATCAAACGTGCTGGAGCTTTGAGTTGGTTGCTAGGCAACAACCACAAATATGCAAAGGTGTTATGACAATAAAAAAATATATCCTTGAATGCTTAATTAGGTGGTTTTTGAAATGGCACATTTTTCTGACACCAAAAAACATAAATTTATTGCCAAAAAAAGGCTATTATTTTTAAATTATTATTAAACGACAGGGCTGCTTTTAGAAGCAGCAAAGAACCAAATGGGAAACAATATAGAGATGCAGTCATTTAGAAGGCAACACCAAATTATTTTTACTTGCAGTCAAGGAGATGTTTAATAGTTTACTGTCAAATGTTGCTGCATCAGTTCATGTTTCTCTCCTTATGTTCTCCACAGGTATCAAGGTTGGAGAAACCACTGCAGACAAGATGTTCACTCTGATAGAGGTGGAATGCCTCGGCGCCTGTGTGAACGCCCCAATGGTCCAGATAAATGACAACTACTATGTGAGTGTTTGACTGCTCCGCGCAGACGGCGCTCTTAACAAAATTAACGAAATTAGATTGAAACCTGGAGTAAGTCGGTAAGAAACCTACCGACTTACTCCAGGTTAGAGACTGCAGCTATCAGCACTGCTTCACCGAGTTGAGCTCAGGTGACTGTTTTCTAAATCATTCAGCTGGAATTTACCAGTAGGAAAAGGAGCTGTAAACGTAAAGTTAACTAGAGAGTTTGAGGCAAAAAAAGTAAAGTCTCAGAAATTAAAAGCGATCTTTTTATATAACGCAAGTTTTAGTCGACGTTGGATGTAAGCGAACAATTAACGGTACTGGAAATAGTAGATCAACCAATTTTGCCTCAACCAAAAATGTTTATACGTCATTGAGGATGGCGTAGAAGAAGACATGAGTGCATCTTCCTCCTTCATCAAATTGAGTAGTGTCAGATTTTAGTGATTGCAGGATTTCTGTTTTGTGTAGGTAAAAAAAAAACACGAGTCTTTTCTCCTGCCAGGTCTAGATTCACACGCTTATTTTAGTTGTATTTACCCATAATGCCTTGCTCTTTAGTGTATTTCCTGCTTTGAGTGGTCTCTGGTTCGCTTGGTGTTCACTTCAACTACAGACCTATGTTTGTAGGCTGACCAGATTTCCCAAATGAACCAAATTTTCTAGACAAATGAACTGGAGTTCAATTAAAGCGAACTAAACATGGCTGGTGTGAATGCACCCTTAAAGTCTATTAGGGCTGTACAACACATGGCAAATACATCCAAATCGCAGAGAATAACAATCAAATACACAAAAGGGGATTAATTGCCAACAAGATGGCAGTACAACCTGGATATGATTTTTTTTTTTTTTCATATCGCAATACACACTACAGGGTATGGCTGGACAATAAATCAATAACATATATGGTTCAATAACAGTAGATAATACAGCTGATAGAATAAAGATTATTCACTGAACTGATCAAACTGCAATCTGGGAGATATAGGAAAGACTTTAGCCTCTCCAAGCTAAGCAACTGAGTAGAATCAATTAACTCGCTAACTCCTTGGTTGCCTAGCAACTCACTCACTCTTTGGTTACCCAGCAACAACCTGCTCAATAACTGAAGCAGCAGTTTCAGAGTTTGCCACTGTGCCTCATAACTGCTTAAAAATAAAACAGCAGAGTGAAAACTGGATAAAACAGGAAAGGTCATGCCATTAGTTTGGTAACTTAAAATGTTGAAACAAAAAACGAATCAATTATTGATATTGAATTATATGAAGCGCTTTCACTTGAGTCCTGAGTGTTTAGAAAAGCTCTATACAAGTAAAATGTATAATAATCATGATTATTATATTGTGATATGTTTTTCAGCCATATCGTCCAACCCTACTTCTGTGTCAGAAAACAAAAACATCTAAGGCTGCGTTCACACTGCAGCCTGAAGTGACCCAATTCCGATTTTTTTGACATAATGCGACCTGTATCTGATCTTTTCATGCAGTGTGAACAGCTCAGGTCAGATTCTTTTAGAATGTGATCCATATCCGATACAAATGTGACCATAACGTCCAGCTCGCATTCATCCGAACTGAACGTCTCTGATTCTCAACAAATCTCACTATTCTGAGTCCTGAAACGCGCAAGTGGGAAGAAAAACAACAACCATGATGGACTATATGAGGATTAAGTTGTTAATATGTTGCTCTGGTTGGACAACAACTTCAAATATGTAAGCACCGTTAGCCTCCATGTTTACTTCCTCAAACACCGAGTTCATCTTCTTCTATGGCGGTTGGCAGTACATTGAGAACGCTGATGCCATAGCGCCCTCTACTGCGCATGCGGGACACTTTCAGGTCGTTTGCCCGTTCGCACTGCAGACACATACAGGTCCATTTACTGGCTGTGTGGCAAAAAAATCGGAATTGTCAAAAAATTGGAATTGGGTCACTTCAGGCTGCAGTGTGAATGCAGCCTATCTGTTGGTCCTTTCCTATATCGCAACCAAAAAAAGCATCTTCCATAATATTTAAAATCCAAAAATACTTTATAAACCCCAAAGAGAAATTAAATATAATAATTCACAATATTATAACCAATCAGTAAATGTTACTATTTTTAATTATTATTATTATTTTGTGGTTTTGAGCATGTCTGTTGAAAATGGCATCTACTGCTTCTAGCCTTTAACTAACTGTATTTATATCTAAAAACAACTGAAAACAGTCTTATCCCAATCACTAAACGGTTTATTTCTCCCTCAGGAGGACCTCACACCAAACGATATTGAGCAAATTATCGACGAACTGAAGGCCGGACGAGTCCCACCACCTGGACCAAGGTACGCACAACCAACATCAGATTGATAATCACACCTGCTTTTTCTTCTTTCACGCCTTCCTGTTGTTTCTATTGTTTTGTAGGAGTGGCCGTTTCTCTTGTGAACCGGGAGGCGGATTGACCTCCCTGACAGAACCGCCTCCAGGGCCGGGATTCGGTGTGAGAGCAGACCTGTAGATGTTAATAATGGTGCTCTGAGAGAAAGTTGCTGTCATGTTTAATTCAAAGCATATTGTGTAAATAAAATGTTCATATACCTGTTTAGGTCCAAGCTTGGTTCTTACATTTACTCAGTATGTCTTAATGACATGCTACTACATATTTATAGCCATTTTTACACCTAATTATTATAGGAAGTCAGATTATTCCTTTTTCTTTTACTTAGTTGTACAAAATTAGTGAAAAATGTAATAAATATGGTCAATATTCACTACTTTCTACTAAACTGGAGGTTTTTAGTTTAATTATTCTCATGGATATTCTGCATTTATTTAATACAAGACATGTACAAATATTCATAATTTCTTAAAGAATCTACTGTTGCCAGTGGATGTTTAATTTCTTGTGTCGGTTACATATTTGGGGCTCAATATTGGAGTTTTTAAACCATAACTAATTTGACTAAAGATATATATTTTTAAATGACTAGTCTGTTGATCTTTAGTTACATGTATACCAAAAATCACCTGACTATAGGTGAGCACATGCTTTTCTTGCCAGAGCAAATTTTGTTTTACTAAAAAGACCTGCAGTTATGTTCATCCTAAATTTCTAAATATTTTGAAAAGGAAAAACAAGCAGAAATGTTTTTAATATGTTCTTAAAGTGAAAATATTCCAAGCTAATGTCACCTTGTCACTCTAGAGGTATTTAAGACATTTTTTAAACCACTGAAAAGAGATTGTGCCTGTTTTATTTTTTAATTAAGCCACCTATTTTTGTGTAGCATATTTTCATAGGTTTTTCATGTAATTTGATTGAATTTACCCTTAAAATAAGGCTGCAGTTGTATTTTGTTATTTAAATATTACCCCTCATTTTGTTTCATTATATTATTTTTACATTCAACTCTGTTACTTTAATACAGATTCTTAAAGTAAACAAAACATGAGCCACTCGTATCCTTGAATTCACATGTTCATCTGAATCCAGAATTTATTCAGAGACAAAACTGAAAATGGCCGACCTGATTTAGAGCTGTCAGGAATAATGTCAGATAAAGATTTTTAGTTTTCATACGATAGCACAGACATATATTTCCTCTGCCAGCGCAGATTTGTCATTTTCTTTTAAAGGTTTGACTATTGTGATTTATTTTTAGGAAAAAATGTGGCACAGGTTTTTTTTGTTTGGATTAAGTTGAAATTGAAGTATATTTTTAATCCTTTTTTTATAACAAAAGTGGTGAAAGTAATTGTGTTTGCGCATTTAATAAGTGGGAATCTGTTGATTGTATATTTTACTGTGACATTTCTAGTTTTGTTTGACACAGAGCTGTAGTGATGATTCATTCATCTACAACTGAAAAACACCTGGTGGAGACAGAAACTTATCACAAAGTAGTTCAGAGGAAACGAGTGGAAAGTAAGACTGGACCTGATATTTTTAGCACTTTTATGTCTTAACCTTTTCACTGTAAATCATATTGGCATTTTGCTTTATTTCAAACATTAATCAACTGTGGCTTACAATAACGAAAATGCAGCTGTTAGTGTGTCTGATGAGCCTTTAAAGTACATTTATTTCCATGTAATATCCTTATAAATACCTTTTTTTAATTTTATGCTTGTATGCAAGTTTAGATTTTGATAAGCAAATACTAAACTACTTTAACAAGGATTATTGTATCTAAAAAAAGGCAAACGGGATTGAGTTTTAAAGCTGCTTTTTATAAACTTTATTTTCAATATTGGCATCTGTACATTTAATAGTATGGCATAATAAAGCATAATAGCTTATGAAAATGAGAAAAATTACAAAGTTAAAGCATAACAGAGGGGTACATTGTTTTAAAACATTTACAGGCATTAAAATTAAGTTATAAGGCTTTCAGTTTTTCACCACTTACATTTATAAATATAAAGATTTCTAAATCTAATAAGAACATATAAAAGTATTAAACCTTTATGTTGTAATGTTATTTTACAATTCACAATTAGTTGAATTGTGCTCAATATTTTACACAAATAGTCAGAAAATATGTGAAATTTTATGTTGCAGTTTTACAAAAAGGTAAGATTTATCCAAGTCATTTACACTGCAACATAAAATGTTTTGTTGGATATATTCAATTAATTCTGAAGCCAATTTCCTTCATCTTGTTGGTTAATACCGATCCAGGTCAGTATTCAGATATTGTTCCAATAAAATTAACGATTTAAACGACAGTGAATCGCATCTATAAATTTTTAAAAATCCAAAATAGCACAATTAATCCACCTGTTTTTGGTGCCTGTATATTTCGTCCATTTCAGTTTAGTAGCAACCAAATAAAAACAAATGGAGTTGCATCAAAACTAGAATTTATTCTCCCACAAACACTGGTTTATATCCCCCTGATTGTTAAGTATGTATTAGGGCTGTATAATAATATCGATATCGCAATATATATCAATATTTTCTTTCCTAGAAAAAAATCGATATTCATCTGCAAGTATTGCAACATCGAAGCATCACCTTTCTCACTCACTGCTTGCTTCACCAGGTCATCAGGCTTAGAGTGATTCCTTCAGATGTTCAGGTTAAAAAGGTATCAAACT
>CAEGAF010080220.1:0-10798 GCA_903067075.1 Micropoecilia bifurca | reverse complement strand
CTTCAAAAACCTGTTTAGACAGTGTGAACCTTACCAATGGTTTGTGATTCAGGAAGCAGCCTGTTATAAATATGGACTTCATAACCCTGCTCCCCCCCCCCCCCCCCCCACACACACACCCCTAAAATGTTTCTTCTCTCATCAGACAAAAGGATTAAAGGCATGTTTGAGTACACAGAAAATCCTGGGCACTTCGGAAAAAAAAAAAAAAACAGGCGAGGGTACATGCGAGCTGTGATACCAGCTTTGTTGTCCTTGCTCCTTTTGAACTCGCTGAAAAATGCATGCGGGGAAGGTAAGCTTCAAAGAGCTGTCACAGCGTATCTGTACGTCTGCCATTAGATCCTGCGAGTTAAAAGACCAGCAGTAACGCAGACTAACAGGGAACATCTGAGCTACCACAAGCTAAATAAAGTCTGCCGTTGCTTCTCATGTGTAAACAGGGGCGGTATTCTCTTCTTACCTCCACGCTGTGAGATTGTTCAGATGTCCCTTTATTACTCAAATGTCCCTCCCACCCCGGCGTCTTCCAACTTCTCAATGTCAACAGGAGCTCATTTGGTGCCATCCCCGGCTCTCTCCTTTTATTTCCTCTCCCCCTCAACCTACTTGCACCTCATGTTCCAACCCCTACTGATAATGATGTGCTGATTATGAGGCTCTTAGGCCGGCAGATTGCTCTCCAGTCTCATTCGCATGCAGTGGAAAATTGCTGCTGTCTCGGAGCCCCCACCCTGCTGCGCGTATCAGGCAGGTTGACATTAGCAAGCTGCTGGGAACAGCGCTCAGGCATGAGGGCAGGTGCTCTGTCTCTGTCTCCATAACTGCTCTGCTGCAGAGGAAACAGAGGCTGCCTGATGCTACGAGCCATGCTGTGGGGGCACCACAGGCAGGTGTCAAACAATACAGCATTGTGTGGCTGACATTTAGGCATGCATGCTTTCTGAATAGGTATTTTCATTTGCCAAGTGACACACCACGGCTCACGGTTTTGCAAAGAGGGCTGGGGAAAATGACCCCTGCATCTATTAACATAAAAACCACCATTAAGTTATTTAATGAATGCTAGAAATCATGTGCTATAGTGTTCTTAATTAAGCAAATTAAGCCTCTTAGTAGGTTAAATTAACATTATTGACTAAATAGGTGGACCAAAAGTTATCTCGCCAGCCAATTATGGCCTAAATTAATTGAAATGGACAGTCAAATTACCTCAGCACTAACTAATTTATAATCGTCTTTTTTATATATATATATATATATATATATATATATTTTCCCACTACTTTTCTTAAAGCTTTGACGCTTTCAGTTAATGTTGATTATCCGGCCAAGTCTTCAAGAAAATTTCCACAGCCATTAATGGTCCTCGCATAATTGCCGCCCTGGGAGAGACGTTTCTTTTGCGACCACCCTAACTAATTAAAATTCAGGAAACCATCAAAATTTTGGGTTGAGAGAAATTACCGAGCAGTCCTGCACAAAGATTGCAAAAATACTCTCCCTTTTCTTAGCAGCATGCTTGTGCCGCCAACCCCCTGTGTGTAAACGCAATAGAAAACCCGTTGAAGGGGCAACAGACAAGTAAATAATAAATTTTAATCTGTTGTTGCCTGTGGACTCCCCCTTTTTTCTCATCCTGTCCACTGCAAAAGACCCAGAGCAAAATCTGCCTGTGTTCAAAGCGTTAGGAAAAGTACTTGCTATGTTAGTGGTTAAAACCAAGTCATTACTTCATTGAAGCCTGATGTGGCAGAATGCCATGAAACTTTTAACAGGTGTATATTTACCTCTGTGTTGCATCACCCCTCATTTCAGTCTGCAGACATTTGGGAACTGAGGGGGTCGACTGCTGTCGACTTAAAAACTAAATATTTTCCCATTCTTGGCTGAGGAGGGATTTCAGATGCTCAACCTTCTTTTTTTTTCTCTTTAGCCATGTCCTTAAATTTGTCAGTAGCTGAAAAAAAGACTGAGTTGGTTGTGGGATCTTTCGTTTCAGTTGCTTAGAAAGTAATTTGACAATAAAATAACACTTCTAATGTATTACCTTGGAAAACAAAATGTATTTGTGATGCAATGAGTTCTAACAAATGTTCAACTGACCCTCATGCAAGAAAAATATTTAGACTGGAAATGCTTCCTTCTAAACACTTTTTCCATTACCTAATTTCTTAATCCTGATATTAATATTCTACTTTTCTGATGCTGAAATAGTTCAGCCAATGTGTAATGAATCTATACAACTACAAGTTTCACCGTCTGAAATAGTAGACAAAAAAAAAATTCCCCTTTTTCACAATTTTGTGTCTTTTGGAGCTGTATAAACAACTTGCTCAGCAGCAGCCTTTTGTAACTTACCCTCATCTATTAGAGGGTGTCTTTGACTACTTTCTGGACAACATGTTGCCAGATTACTTTAGGTTAACCTCAGCAAAACTGACAACAATTTTCAAAGCAAACCAGCTCAATTCCTGTTTTCTTTGGCTTAGCAGATGGGAGCTGCTCTACGGTTTCTGAAAGCTTCTCTCGTTCTATCAGGTTGCACCATCTGAAATGGGCTGATTTAAAGAAGCTTTGTTTAAGATTGGCCCTGTGCTGCCTCACTTATGCATGCAAGCACAAAGGTGCTAAGGGAAGCGAAGTGACCATGAAATACCAAGCTTTTCATCTGCGGGGTAGACATTTGTGTTTCCATGGAGTATGTCTCTTTTAAAGTAGAAAACAGGCTGATTGCTCTCTGTATCTTTGTTTCCTCCTCCTATTTTGTTTTTCTTCTTCTACAGAGCTCATCATTTGACACACATGTTGCTGGTTTTGCAGCATGGCTGTGGGTTTTTCTTTCCTGTAAATGAAAAAGCGTTCTCTCACGAGTGCCGGCAGATTGCACGCACACTGCGCGGGGCTGCTGCATCAATCATGACACCTCGTCCACAGTACCTCACAGATAAAATCTGATTTATGCCCAGTAACAGATCACCTCACAGCTCCTTCTCTGAGACAGAGGTATGGCTGCAAATTGAAACATGAAAAACACATCCGAACTCCTGCTGCAAGATGAATAACAGTTTCTGAGCAAAAGACATTAGTGTAAAGCATCATATACTCATGTTCAGATCTGTTTTCTCTCCTTAGCAAAACCTAAATGCATTCTTCTTCATCAATCCTGTTCAGTTTGCAAAAGGAAATTATTCTGAACCTATGCCTCTACCACATTGTTAGATCTTAAAGCTACAGTATGGAACATATTTGTTGGAACTGTCTATGTTGTGACAGTAAAATATGAGATAGATAATCTGTGAACAAAAAAAAAAAATCAAGCTCTTCTGCCTGGCCACATTGCTAACTAGAAACAACCAATCAGAGCCCAGGGGAGGGTCTTAGCACTGTAAATAATGCTCGTGTTCACGCTGCTTGCCTCAAAATATAACTATGCCATAAACAAGAAACAATAGATTGGTCTTTGGAGTTTTTATTTGGCCAGCAACCTTAACCATAACTGAGGCAGATGAGACTTGAAGTGTTGTAGAAATTGCTCTAGGTTCTTTTGTGACTTTGTAATGAAGCCATGCCCTCTTGCAGTAATTTTGGTAGGCCTGCCTTTCCTAGGATGATTCATAGCTGTTCTATATTTGGTCTCTATGTAGATAATGTCTCTTTCTGTGGTTCACTGGAGTCCTAAAAGGTTTTGAAACAGTTTGTAACACTTGACTTAGAGGTCAATATATTTGCTTCTTATCTGCTCTAGAGTTTCTTTAGATCAGGCTGCAATATATTGCTTTTAGTGATACTGTAGTTTGTTTTATCCCATCAGATTGATTCTGTTGAAGTGATTTCTTCATTCTACTTGTCAGGGAGTAAAAAGGCCTGGGCAGTTAGGGGAACTCAACTGAAAAGCAAGGTTAACTAAAGTTAATTTACAATTTAACAAAAGGGAGTGGAGAGCGAGGGGGTCAGTTATATCTTCACATAGCCCAAATGGTGTGGATAGTCTTGTTCTCTTAATAAAAGTTATTTTTTATCTTTTGATGGACTGAAACAATTAAAAATGACAAAAAAGCAAAGACAGAAGAAATCTCTAAGGGAGCAAATACTGTTTAATGCAACTGTATATGTTGTTTAAAACAATATTAGGAAGGTCTCAGAATATTAACAATATCAAAATATTATTCCACTATTTCCTAGGGGACAACTCAGTTAAGAATATTGCCTTGAATCACTGGCATAATTGGTTTCCTCCAGTCTCACTTTGATGTAAATAACATTAGCAATTTTCCACTCATTTTGCATTGATCCTTCTCTGTGGAATTGTGCCCCAAGAAGCGGCTGGAAATTGAATGTCTCAAACCGAAGATGTGAAACGCGCATTTCATTCAAGCTGTCAGAGAGGCTGCAGCCACCTGAAAGATGCAACATTACTCGGATTGATTTTGTACCTTGCCCAGCAGCGATTCCTGTCCGCCATGCGCTGAGGGAAACGAGCTCCAGAAATGGCATGCGCCTACGTGCATATGTTACATTTGATGCACCACCGAGTGAGGCGGTTGCTGTATAAATCTGCCTTGTGCTGCTGGACGACATATTGCCGGTGTTTGCGCTCAGAATGGCTATTTTCACAAATCGGCTATGCTTTAGCAATTTGACATTTGCTGAGTGATTGCTGTGTTTCCATGTCACGCCGCGTGACCTTCAAGACTCAGAGTTGACAATTATTGTTTCAACTGGCTCTCCAAGTCCGCGATGTGCTGCGCAATATAAGGTTCAAACAGAAATAATTGCAGCTAGAGTTTCTCTGTTTTTCCTCTCATCTAATAAACAACAATATGCTTCTTGCTGATCGTTGTTGTCGAATTAAAAAAAAAGTGTAAAAATTGAGTTTGAGCTCTGCATACACAACACAGAAATCAATGTTTACCACACTTTACTGCAGTTATATGAGTTTTTTTTGTGAATAAATCAATTTAGCTGGTCGATTATAACAACAACCTTTTTCTTCTTGCACGAAGCAAACCGTTCATGAATCACGAACAGATGGTATTGAAGTTGGAATGCGACAAAGTGAATCTGCACACATCTCAACTCCGATCATTTTAGATCAGCAGCTAATAAAGCTGGAGTTTGTCTTTGATCTATATCTCTGTAAAAAATAATTCAGAGCACTTTCTTGTATATTAGCCCTCAAAAGTGTGGGCAGCCATATTAAAATGGTACGTTTGTGTAAGACAGTGAGTCCACCTTTGCTGTGACTTAATTCAAGTATAATTGAACAAAAACAAACAAATTGGGTTAATTTAAGGTGATGTGTTCTACATGTGATTCAAATCTCATTTTTCTGCATATGTAAGAGGTGTGAATATAAAATGGAAGCCTTTTCAGTCATAGTAAACATCCAAGTCTGGCTAGAATCTTCTAAACCTTTTTGAGGAAGTATGCCATGGTCTAATAAAGCTAAACTTCAACTTTAGGCCGCAATTATAAAAGCTAAGTTTACCAAAAGTAAACCAAACTGACAATGAAACATGATTGCAGCAGTATTATGATCTGGGGCTCCTTCTCTTCACATGGACATTTTTTGTGGCGGTGGGAAAGATTATAAGCAGTTCACATAAATGATTTAACCATAATTTGATGAAAAATTATTTGGGTTTCTTCTAGAAAGTTGTAGTATAACATTTATTTTATACTTCAAACATCCAGATCAACTAAAAGGATTGTTTCAAGATCAAAGATTTGAAGTTCAGAACGATGCACCCAGAGGCCAGAACTAATTCTGTGGGATTTTCCTGAGGGGTTGTGGACAAGAAATGTCATCAGAAAACAAATGTCAAGATATGGGATACAGATAGACGAATGAATACCAAAAGTGCCATGTTTCGCATTACATGTGATGTGAAAAAAGGTTTAAAGTGATTTATTATGGTCTCATTTTTTTTTTTTACATCACGAAGACAGGGCAGCATTTTAATAGTGTTGTGTACAATTGTGTACAACTGTATATGTAACCCTAAAAAAAATCTGTTGCTCCTTCTAGCTCCTCACGCTATCTTTTGGCTAATGGCATCATGCTGCTAAATCCTTTGGCCGCCAAGCCTCGCCATGGTATGTTATGACATTATAAGATACCCTGGGCACCCTAAAGATTAGCTGGGATGAATGCAGTTTTAGATGCCAGAGGACTGTTTCGATTACACACTGGTATTAGCATGTGAAATTCCTCCCAGAGACAGTATAGTATATGTTTAAGCGCGCCGCAGCAATACCTGCTCAGAACAGCATCTGTTCAAAACAGAATCCACACCCATACTTGGGTTTTAATAGCATTATGTTCCGGATCTCTGCGGTGCCTCGCGCCAGATGTTCATTACAGTCTGGAAAAGCTGAAGGTTGCGCATAAGTAATACCCAAGGCAGAGTGGCGACTGTCGCTTGACATCTGAAAGTGCAAAGATATTTGAGATCTAAAGATTTTTGAAAAACTCAACACTGAGAGAATAGACTTTAAAGGGAAAAAAAAGATAATGAGCATGTTTAACCCAGCTGTGCCGGCTCCACAGAAATTAAACGATCGTCTGCTCACTCTGTTAGATGAATTTTTCACGCTGAAGATTATGGGGTGGAATGCTTGTAATCAGATCAATAGGTTTGAATTATTGTACCATACGGATGCCATATCATTGTTATTATAGCACATTAGCCTGTGAAACTTCAGCACACTGATTGGCCCAAGTATAGCTTTGCTGTGACGGGATGATTTATGCAGTTTTCAGGAGCTTGGGGTAGCATAATCTAAATGAACGTTCCAGAATTATAGAATGCTCTCGTGTGGATTTGATGCAAGGTTTCATCTTTAAACCACATCAAAAAGAAAACTTCAGATTAAATTCAGATGCTTTGCGCCAAATCCTTGTAATTTTCAGAAATGAGAACATTATAAAAAAATAACACAAAACAGTGACTTGTCAGAGTTAGAACATATGTCTTTCTATTTAAATGTCAGAGATGTTTAAAGTCAAAGAAAAGTGACTGATTTTAATTTAGACTTGGAAATGACAGTACAGCGTCAGACCCTGACATACAAACATTTGGTGAGACAAAATGGAGACACATATACTTGTCAAAATACGAAAACAACATTTACTGGAGACATTAAACTTTGGTGGCTTGATGCATTTTGCAAATGAGGTCTTTCAAGAGCTACAGCTGAACTGAAAAAGAGAGATAAACTATAGAGTGGAGGCGTCCTTTATTAGTCTTTCTGCAGGGAAATTTGCAGTTGTTGTTATTGACAGCTTTTATGGAATTTGCCTCAAGCTGACATATTGATTTTCATAAAGGAACAATAAAAAACATCCTACCAAAAAAAACAAAAAACCCTGGCATAGAAAACATCAAAGCTGCTGAAATTTGACAGAGCAGCTCACGTCAAGGGGTTTATTGTCTCTCAGGTAATTTCTGATTCCCGATATGCAGCCCACGTCCTCAGCTGTTTAACACCAGAGTGCCAAAGCCACACGCGGTTAACAAAGCAAGTCATCATTTTCATTAGAGAAGCCACTTGAGCTAATCACGGGGAGCTCTTACTGGGTGATTGTGCCAAAAACATAAGGCGTCCTTGTGACGTCGGGGCATTATGTTAGAGACTGGTCAGCTGCAGTAACTTCGCCAGACACACACTTATGAGAGAGGTCATCTTTGTCATTAAGAGCTTGGAGCCAGACCTTTTATCCCGGCGCTGAATATTGCTGCTCTATAAAATTGATTCAGAGACAACCAGTAATTGTGTCCTTTAAGTCCATTAAATGTTCAGCAACGAGCAAGCACGCCGTTGTCTTCTTGAGTTCAATCTAAGACTAAAGAGACTGAGCACATTCCAGGTTCATGCGGGCTTTTATTTTGCCAAGAGGCAATAAGATAGGGACTGAGATATTATCTCCTGATGATGCAACGACTTTCTCCAATCTTTACAGCCATCCAAACCCCCAGCAGAAGCCCCCTGGGCTTCAGCAGCTTCAATAGTTTACAATTGACTTCTTATCTTTATTCCCTAAAGTGCAGCCTTTTGTGTTTAGAAGTTGGGACTTATAGCTGTCAAGTAATTGCACTCAAACCCACCAGAAACAGCCCTATCATTATTTCTCAACCATAGTTGAACCCAGATATTTACGTACACAGTATAGAAACAGAACAAAGTCCCCCCACTTCTCCACTTTCCAATGGAATATAATCAAACCTTTCCTTCTGTGGATCAGTTCTAATTACCAAAATAATTTCTAATTAAATTAGAAACAGAATTTAGAAACAGAATAGATTCCCTTGGTAGTTAGAATGACCTTTTTAACAGCTTCGTCCTACAGGTTGCTAAAATGTTGGCACATTCCTCCTGACAGAAGAGGTGTAGCCCTGTCAAATTTGTGGGATGACTTTCTCACACACCTTAGGGCTCCGTGATCAGTCCACCCAGAACATTGACACACTGAGTTTGCTGATAAACACATTTTGCAAAAGGAAAATAAAAACCAACTCTGAGGCACAGAACTCTGCTGTCCTGAGCAGTATAACAACTCAACCTTCTCAATCCCACTTGTGTATGATCGTCTAAGCCCACAATTTCACCTTCAACATTTGGAAATTGTACCCAAGGTTGACACATTCTTATCAACGTCCTTGGTTCTATTAATATTTACATACTTACAAATAAAAAGCATATGTAGTTATTTTTTTGTATTATCAAAATAAATACAAAATGTTAAAATAAATAGCAATTCCACACCAGAATAATCTCCCTGTTTCATATTTGCCCACTTTGTCAAACTTTAGCATGAAAACCAAAAATACTTTTAAAAAAGCTTTATAAAACATTTTTTTTCTCCTTCTTCCTCTAATCTTCCAGTTTACATAAACATGTAGCGACGAAGACATTCCACTGGCTGCCAGCCTGTTCCAACTCCGTTTCGTCAGCCATAACAACTCGACAGTGGCTCCCAGATGGTTATGGCAGGGGATGCCAAGTAGCTGCTCCTGGAGCTCCTTCCATCCAGTAAAAAAACAAGCATGAGCGTTTGTGAAAGGGGCTGAGTGAGGCCTGTCTAGTGTTTGCACACACACACACACACACACACACACACGCAAACACACTCCTACGTACATGACAGGATGTGGGAGAATCCCAATGAGTTATTTGGACAGAGGGCAGGTCAGCAGCAGATTAATGGAAGCTGAACACCGACTTTGTGTGAGTCAGATTTGTGTTTCGGTTAGGATGCAGATGCGGCGCCTGGAGGGGAAGCTACCACTGGCCCAGTGTGGTTCTCTGTGACACTTCATCACAGCTCACCTCTAGTGGATGTGACTTTATATGCGGCAGAGCCAAAAAAAGCTACCGCTATTCTTTTTGTCGCTTCTGATCTCGCAGCGCAAGGCTGGCATGTCTTATAAATGCAGGTAAAAGGGCAAATCTCCTCAGCGTGTTTCAGAGGTTCATGCTCTCTGTCACAAAATAAACAAAAAAAACCCCATCTTTTTCTAAAAGCCTAAAACATGGTTTCCAATTAATGCGAGAGTTAAAATAACATTAAAAAATATCAGTTTTGTGAACTTTGTGCTCAGCTTTTTAGCTTTTTGGTTGAACCAAATAAATGTAAACAAATAACAGGGGTAGTTTTCTGCTTTGTATTGCAGTACAGAATCTTTAAAATGACTTCAGTAATAATACTTCATTCTTCTACAACTACATACATTTATTGCATTTAGGCAGATCGCAACAGCTTTGAATTTTGCCCAAATTCATTTTGTCAGCTTGTCTTGGAAAAGGTTTCGCCCTGTTATTCTTAAAATAAAAATCTGAAACAATTCTGCAGTTGTTAAAAAAATAAAATAAAAAATAAAATGTTTTGACTTTCAGGGGATTTCTCTGGCCAGGAAAGCTTCCTCCTCATTGCTTTCCTGGCAGGTTCTTTGTTTTTCTATCTGAACAGCACTTGTTGTACTTAGCTTCCACATTTTGACCCAGCGTTTCGTTAGAATATTTGAGCATGTATGTTCCTGTATGGGTAAGAAGGGCATTTTTTGTTCTCATTAAGATCAGCAGGTTCTGTTAGACTCAGGACCATGTTCAGATCCAAGTCTTTAAATTTGTATGGTACATGATGGATGAGAAGGGGAAAAAAATGGATAAGAGGCGTCTTTGTAGACAACTAGTCAAATGCTGAAACACACCAAGTTAACGAGGTGAATGCAAGTCAAAACTGCCCTAACAATTTGGACCAGTTGATACAAGCGTTTGCCTCTTGTCGACACAACTTGTCGAGTGAAAAACCAGGGTGGTGATCCCAGTTCAGAAGGAAGTGGACTGGAGTGCAGATGTCAATAACTAAAGGCTTTCTCAGCTTTCCTAGGAGTTTCTCTGCGGTTTTGGAGAGGAGCCTCCAAGTGATCAAATTCCGAAATAGCAGAGTGGCTTTCATCCTGACCACATCTCTGTCCTTAAGTCACTTCTTAAAACCTATCGCTTCACCTTGATTTTTTTTTTTTTGTTACCACATGACATGTTAAATTTAGTTTTTTAAATTTCATTGTCGTTTTTCTTACTTGGACGGTTTTATTTGTTTTTAATACATTTGTGTATTTTATTCATTTTAATTGTGTTCTCTGTTCAAGGACTGAGGTTTTACAAAGAGGAATATGTATAAATCCTTCTCTTTATGCTGGAACTATGTAGAAAGTAAACTAAATAACTAACTAAATAACTAACTAAATAACTAACTAAATGCGTTTCTATGGGCATTAGATATATATAGATA